>PVJC01016079.1:0-34187 GCA_004026665.1 Murina feae
GGCTGGGGGCAGGTCCCCAGTGGTGACACACACACACACAAAAGGCGCCTGGCAGACTGGGGCCATCATAGGACATCCACTGAGGGGTCCCAGACTGTGAGAGGGCACAGGCCGGGCTGAGGGACTCCCTCCACCCCGAGTGCACAAATTTTTGTGCACCGGGCCCCTAGTAAAACTATAAAAGTGGATGGAAAAGCAATGAGGCTGGCCCAAGTTTTTATCTCAGGGCAGGGGAAGATTTCTCCTAGTAAAGGGATGGCCTGGCGGCATGGTTCAGTGGTTGAGCATCGACCTATGAACCAGGAGGTCACAGTCAGATTCCTGGTCAGGGCACATGCCCAGGTTGTGGGCTTGATCCCCAGTGTGGGGCATGCAGGAGGCAGCTGATCAATGATTCTCTCTCATCACTGATGTTTCTATCTCTCTCTCCCTTTCCCTCCATGTCTGAAATCAATATAAATATTTTTAAAAAATAAGGATGCTTGAAGAAAAAATATCGAAGTTGCTTTTTGAGGACAAACCATGCAATATGCTTGCTTAACATGCCAGTTAGTTATAGAAAAATGACCCACAGAAATGGGGAAACTCTAAGAGAACTGGATCAATATTTTTATTTTCTAGATGAAGAAACCAAGTTCAGAGAGCACAGGTGACTTGCTTAATCACACACAGCAAGATAGAGACAGAGCAGGAAAGACACTGGGAGTGGAGCCAGGGCCCTGCTGTTAAGGATGCTGTCTCTCCTTCCAGAAGGAGATGTGTTTTGCCAGGAACTAAGGTGTCCCTTAGAATAGGGTTTCTCATACTGGCTGATGGTAAGAATCACCTGAGCCATGTGTTAAAAAAACAGAGACTCCAGCCCTGACCGGTTTGGCTCAGTGGACAGAGTGTCGGCCTGCGGACTCAAGGGTCCCAGGTTCGATTCCGGTCAAGGGCATGTACCTTGGTTGCGGGCACATCTCCAGTGGGGGGTGTGCAGGAGGCAGCTGATCAATGTTTCTCTCTCATTGATGTTTCTAACTCTCTATCCCTCTGCCTTTCTCTCTGTAAAAAATCAATGAAATATATTTAAAAAAAAACACAAACAAAAACAAACAGAAACTCCAGACTTCCTAAAATAGCATCTCCAGGCTGGGGCCCCAGAATCTGTGCTTGTAACAGGGCTGAGCCTTACCATCTGGGCCTTTGGGAAATGATTCAGGGATAAAGGTCTCTGGGAGGATTTCAGGTTGGAGGCCCAGGGAAGGTGGGTGACCTTGCAGAGCCTGCAGCCCATAACAAGACTGGCACTGGATTCTGCATCCTTGGGGCAAATGGGCAAGAATGAAGTATGAGGAGGGGAGTGTGAAGAGAACCAAAGGTACATGGGTCCCTGTGAGGGATGGAACCAATAAAGAGGTCAGGATGGAACCTTAAAGGTCATTCTAGTAGAGGCTGGGGCACATTAAAAGACCTGAAAGAATGTGTTGGGAAGTAGGTTTTCCACTCTGCAGGCCAGGGTCTGTACCCTCTCTGAAGGGTCCCTGCCCTCAGTGACTTCATTGCGCTGAGGCAGGGTCACCTACCTCACTGCCTGGGTGAACGTAGGAAGGAAACGCCAGGCACAGCTGGTACCAGCACATGTAATTAATGATGGCTGTCCCCTGCTCCCTGCTCGGCCCCCTTAGGAGCAGAGGTTAACTGAGTGGGGCATAAGTTCTGGCTGATCTCAATTTCTTCTGATGCAATTAAACCTTCTCCACTCATTTATTAGCTCATGAAATTGACACAGCAGGTTAGCAGCACCAGGGGAAAAAAAGAGTTTTTTTCCTTGTTACCTATTTTCCTGGACAGCAAGCCTGGCAGAGGGTATGGAGGAAGGGGCTCCCTTTTACTTTGACTGGACCTATGGCCATTACCAAGCCCCGACCCCCAGGAAGAAGGTGTGAGGATTCAGGGGTCAGATCGCTTCCTTTGTCCCAGATGAGCAACTACAGCATTGAAGAGGCCTGTGCTTTTTGAGAAGGGGTCTCTCTAAGTCTTAGAGTCTAAGAGATATGAGGAACCTTTGCAAATCATCAAGGGTGAAAAAAGAGCCTCAGTATAATAATGGGCCATGGGCAGGTGGGTTATGAAAGAGGAAACCCAGAGACTAACAAGAAAATGAAGTGATGCCCAAACTCAATAGTAATCTGAGAAACACAAATTGAAAACAGGAAGAGCTATCACTCTACATAGGTAGGACTGGCAAAAATGAAGAAGCTGGATAATGCCAAGTGTTGACACAGATGTGGGAATTTAGAGGCACTGCCAGTTAGGGTATAGTTAGGGCAGCTGTTGAGGGAGAGACTGGGTACTACTTGGTCACATTAAGTTCATACATACCCTATAAAGCAGCAATTCTACTCGTGTATCTATCCCCAAAATTTCTCAACACGTTCATAAGGGGAAGTCAAAATAAAAAATGGAAGAGATGTTACAAGTGGTACCACAGAAGTACAAAGGGTCATAAGAGTATACTATAAACAATTATATCCCAACAAATTGGACAATCTAGAAGAAATGGAGAAATTTATAGAAACATGCAACCTACCAAGACTGAATCATAATGAAATACAAAATCTGAATAGATCAGTAAGGAGACTGAATCCATAATTAAAAACCTCCAACAGCTTGGCCAACATGGCTCAGTGGTTAAGCATCAACCTAAGAGCCAAGAGGTCAGGGTTTGATTCTGGTCGGGCACATGCCTGAGTTGCGGGCTTGATTCTCCAGTGCAAGGAGTGTAGGAGGCCGCTGATCAATGATTCTCTCTCATCATTGATGTTTCTCTCTCTCTCTCCCCTACTTCCTTCTTCTCTAAATGAATAAAAATATATTTTAAAAAACACACAAAAAAAACCTCCCAACAAAGTCCAGGATCAGATGGCTTCACTGGTGAATTCTACCAAACATTCAAAGAAGAATACCAATCCTTCTCAAACTCTTCCAAAAAATAGAGTAGAAGGGAACGCTTCCAAACTCATTTATGAGGCCAGCATTATCAAATATCAAAACCAGACAAGGATGCCACAAGATGGATGAGATGAAGCTGAGGGGAGCAGATTGATGGTGAACCCCAACAACAATGATCCCACAACAGATGGCCAAAAGGACATCCAAAACCGTGGTTTTCCTACCAGAACTCTGACATAATCCTAGTATTAGAGGCACTGGACGCTGGGAAAGGAGCTGGCACTGGGCCTTGAACTTGGGCCTTCAGACTACTAGCTGAGCCAGCTTCTCCCCCTACCATTTGAGCTGATGACTTGGGTGTTTGCTTTCAAGAGAAAGCTCAAGTTCAAGGCTCTCTAGAGGTCTGTGCCATTTGTTAGCTCTGTGACCCTGGACGGAGCTCTTAATTGCGTTTGAGTTTGTAGTCTCATCCTGCAAAATGTGGGTGGTGATATTACTTCATTACTGGATGACTTTACCTTCCTCCTAGGCTAGGTGGGCAGACCAAGATAATGTGACAGCACTTTGTCAACTTAAATCCTTCTGCAAATACAGTATTGAGTTCTTGGTCATTGCAGGACTGGTCCAGGATACTCTTTGTCTTTCCCTTTTATATAAGGTGACCAGACATCCCGCTTTTGGCGGGACAGTCCCGATTTTTAACAATTTTTCCCTCATCCCGCGGCGTTTTAAAAAAGTCCCGATTTTTGGAAAGAGACATATGTACTACTCTTTGTAATATTTTAAGTAATAATAATAATGATAAAAAGAACCCCCCTTCCTCCCCCCGGTCAATGGTGTCCCGCTTTACCAATGTTAAAATCTGGTCACCTTACTTTTAAGGGACACCTCAAGGCTAACTTCCTCCTGGTTGGACAATCAGACGGAGGACTTGAGACCTGTACTGGTCTTCACAGGCTGAGACATATACAGGGAGGCAAGAGGGTCAGTGGAAGAGCAGGCTTCCCTGAGAGGCTTAGGTCAAGGAAGCCCCTCTGAGAGGAGGGAAATGGGCTCTGAATGGTTAAAAAGTGCAGTCTGGGAGTAACAGTCTTATTTAAAACCAGAGGAATATCATTTGGATTTACCAAATATATGAACTGGTGTGTGGATGGTGGGAAGGAGGGAAGATTAGTCACTTTCCAAATGGTTCCCTTTTGTTTCCCTTAGCTGGAGAAGAATTCTCTGCCTTGACTGGTCAGAGGCTGGAGGAGTAGGGGTGGAAGGTCAGGCCTGCCACCAATTACACACATTGAGAGATGTGATCTGGAGACATTTGGCAAAACAACTTTTAGAGAGAAAAGTCCTGAGAAACACATAAATCACTCTTATTTGCATAGCATTTTATAGCTTACAAAGCCTATAGGTTAACTCATTGTCTTCTGGAAGCTCTGATCTGGAGGACACATGGCCAGGAGTTCCCAAGCAGGCACCAGCTTCATCTGGGAGTTTTGTTACCATCCAGACCAATGGAATCAGAAGCTCTGCAGGTGGGAAGCTGTATGGCTAAATGCTCCCATGGGGCTTGGATTTGGGCACTGATCTCAACCAGGCTGGCAACCACGGCCTCCCATGGTCTCTCTCCTGGGCCCTGCAGTGGGCTCCTGTCTCCAGTTCTTCTCTGCCCAATCCCTTCAATCTGCCCCAGACTAAGTTCCCTAAAACATATCTCACCAGGCCCCACTCCTCCCTCCCCCCCAACTCCCTCAGGGTAAAGGCTGGCACTAGGGGGGGGGAGGGGGGCTCTGTAGAGTGAATATTTAGACCTCGCTCTTACCACCCCCAACTTCTTGTGCAAAGACCCTCTGTGAAATGTTTCCTGATTTCACCCCAGGCCTTTAATAGGTGCTATGTATCTTCCATTACCATTGCTCTCAGGTATGGAGTTATTTGATTATAGACCCAAAAGAATGTGGGTTAGGGACTGGGTCTTATTCATTTCTGTATTGTATATGTCAGGTCAGGACCAACACATGCTAGTGGCTCTACAAACACTGGATGAATGAATGAATGAACGAATGAATGAATGAATGTAGGCTTGCATACAGGTACCTTGAGCTGTCATTTATGTTCACTTTAGATCAAGCGAGTCTCAAGAACAGATGTGTTTAGGGTGAACACTCCTTGCTCAAAGGCTAATAGAGCTGCTACATAGCTTACTGTATTTACCACAAATTAAGAGGAGCCTGGGCTAAAGGGATTGCCAGGGAGTTGGAAGACTCTGCTTGAGTTTGATACCACTTATTTCATGACCACTAAATGTTTCTGAAATAATCTCATTTCCAACATTATTAATAATACTGTTTCTAAGTCAAAGGATGTCAAGGTTTGCCTAATGGACGTTATCTAATTCACCCTCCCATATTCTTGATGGTTAGGGAGGCCCCCCTCCCTTTTCCTGGCAGCAGGCCTCATGTGGCCAGTGTGCTGGCCGAGCTGGGGCAGGGTGCCAGTGTGGGGCACAGGTGCCCTGCTCTCCCAGCCAGCCAATCCTCTTCCAGGCCCTGGAGAAAGGGTCCTGGACAGGAACCCTTCACTAACCTGTGCCTGGTACTAGATCTACCTGGGGGGACCTGGGACCTTGGTGCTGTCTCTGTCACCCTCCTGAAGGTGAGGGTCTCAGAAGAGCCTAGCTGAAGGTGGGGGGGAAGGAACATCCACTGCAGGTTAAGCTCCTGGGGGTTCTGGGAGCTTCCATGATGTGTGAAGAGGTGTTAGTGGTGGTTTAGATTAGAAAAACATGACAGCTTTTATTAATCTACCAAATTGGCAGTCAGTTTGTTTCAAGGAAGTGAGGAAATGGGCACAAGTATACACTAGTGAAGTGTAACTAGGTTAAACCTTCTAGAACAGCGATTTTCAATCAGGATGTTGCAAAAATTTTTTGCTTAATAGACTTAGCCTAGAATAGCCCAGCCAAGGCCTCAGGGCCCATCTAGTCCCAAAGGGCTGACACTAGTTCCGAAGGGCTATGCCTCACCCCTAAAACCCCAATCTAGTCCCGAATAGCCAAAGCCAGTGTCTGCTGCAGAATTTTTAAACATGGAATACCTGAATATTAATTAGGGGCAATGACCTCTTTTTCCATAGATTGTTAATAAAAACATTACACCAGCCAACACAACAATAGCTGTCCAGTGCGATTGAAACAAAACTATACCTTTTTTAAAAAAATCAGATCAGCAAAAGATACAACATATTTTTGGTGTGCCGCAGAATTTTAAGAATTAGTTTTTGTGTGCCAGGAAAGGAAACAGGTTGAAAATCGCTTTTGGAGAAAGCTATGTGTCAATATGTACCAGTCTAAAAAAATCAAGGACCCATCACGTCCACTTCACATATTTATCCAGAAGAAGTAGTTACCACCGGGCTGGCATGAGTAAACATAGACCTATGAACCAGAAGATCACGGCTCAGTTCCCAGCTGGGGCACATGCCTGGGTTGCGGGCTTGATTCCTAGTGTGGAATCTGCAGGAGGCAGCTTATTTATGATTCTCTCTTATCACTGATGTTTCTATCTCTCTCTCTCTCCCTCCCTCTCTGAAATCAATGAAAATATATTTAAAAAAAAAAAAGTAGTTACGGCTATCTGCAAACTCTAAGTCAATAATGTTCACTGCAGCATTACACATGAGTGACAGTCTGGAAGCAATTTAAATGCTTAACAGCAAGGGCAAAATTGAATACATTGTGGTACATATAAAATCCTATGGGAAAATACTATTAACATAAATACCTCTGAGGAAGCAGACTACAAAACAGCATTACTAAATGATAGTCTTTAAACATGTTTTTGTAAAGAAAAATTTATATACATAGAGCCAAGTGGGGGAAAAGCCTGGAATAATCTATAGTAACAAAAGCATAATATGCTAATTAGACCAGATGTCCTTCCAGATGACCTTACAGATAAAGCCTGGGTTTCAAGGGAAGCCCAGGTCCTGGGTGCCTGCCAGCAGCGGAGGAAAGCCCACGTCTCCAGTGCTGGAGGGAAGGAAAGCCTACTCTTGCACAAATTTCATACATCGAGCCTCTAGTTGATTATAAATCTCAGAATATGGACAAAACTCCTCTCCAATGCATCCTTCTCTGTACCGGTAGGTTTTGTCTCCCACAGGTAGCTCTAGTGATATACCTGCGAATGAGCAGCCAACCCAAGCTATACACAGCCCAAGGAGGATCCCATCAGCCTTTCTGTCAGGCATGTCTCTCACCTTCACTGTTCAGTTTTATAATAGCATTGGAGAGAAATTCCACACACACAATACCCAGCTTTATCTGGCTTGGAACAGGTATAGAAGTCAATGACACTCTGGTAGAAATTCTTGCAGATTAGGCTAGTATATTCTAAAATGCTAACAGATTTTTTTGTAAGGGGTAGGAGTATATGTCATTATTTGTCCATTTTGCTTTTCAATGTTTTCCAGGTTTTTACCTTTAACTCATATACCTTTTATACACTGTGAAGAAATAACTGCTATGAAGAAAACCAAAACCAAACCAGGAGTCTGGCTGGGCGCCTGGGGCACACAGTCCCGCCAGAGGCTCATCATTCCCAGGTGCACCCAGACGGCGCTGCAGAGTGAGCCGAGCCCTTTGACCCCCAGCGGGGTGTTCTCTCATTTTGCCCAAGGAAAACCTCAGCTGATGTGGATGTGGAGGAGGGAATGTGCTAGACTTCTCCCACTCCTGCTTTAGAAACGCCTATATTTATAGCCTGTGCAGTGACCTTTCTAGTCGACAGCAATTTATGGTTTCTTAATTGGTTTTCTTGAAACAGGCAGTGGTAACTTATGTCCCAGGCAAGAGAGGAGCAAATCCCACCAGAGGCCTGGGTGAGGGCTGGGGGTGGATGGGGTGGAGGGGGGGGTAAGGGTAAGATGGGGGGCACAGGGAGGTAGGTAGCAGGAGAGGCTGGACGTGGTCTCTTCATAGCCTCCCTGACACACTGAATTATCATGCCTTTCATCAATCTGGTGCATCACAGCAAGGAGATGTTGGAGAAGCTGCGCTCCAAATGAATAATTCTTGATGTTCTATATTTATTTGTCCTCCTACAGTGATGTCCACGGCCAACTTCTAAGGTTGGGTAGCTTTTTCCCCACATTTGGGACTGCCTGCCTGGTAGCCCGGCAATGGAAGAGTCCAGCTTGCCTGGCAGCATTGAAGGGACAGGGATGGGGAGGATTCAAGCCACTTGTTAAGTCACTGAAAGAAAAGAACCACAGGAAGGGGACTGGCAGGAACCCCACGCCCCCGGCACCTAGCTTTCGTGCACTGCGGTGTGTCTCCATTCTGGGCCATCTCCTACACAAAAGAGATGAGGCACAGCATCTCTCTTCTCCTGGCATATAACAGGAACGCAGCGACAGTATGTTTTTCTCTCCAGTTTTGTGTTTCATGTATGCCGGCGTTTTTGCTCTTCACGAGATAAGCCCCTCTAGGGGCGATGCCACGTCATATTTTCTCTGGACTTGGGTGTGTAGCTTCAGTTGTCCCCCGAACAACACAGGGCCACTTATTCACACGTTGTTTTCAATAAATACATACAGTACTGTAAATGCATTTTCTTTTCCATATGATTTTCTTAATATAATTTTCTTTTCTATAGCTTACTTTATTCTAAGAATAGAGTATATAATGCATATAACATACAAAATATATGTTAATCTACTGTTTTATTATTGATAAGGCTTCTGGTCAACAGTAGTTATTAGGAGCTAAGCTTTTGGGGGGAGTCGAAAGTTACACGTGGGTTTTTTACTGTGTGGGGGATGAGGGTGGCACATCTAACCCCCATGATGTTCAAGCATCCACTGTATGATGCCTACCAGGTCCCCTTCGCCCCAGCCCCTCCCATTAGTGCCCTTCTCATCCCCCTCTACATTTGATAATGCAGTGAGTCACAAGTCTGTTAAATTAAGCCCACTGCTGCCCTGCCAGAATCCTCTAACAGCCCTAATTGGAAAAACAGCCTCAACCTCTGCCTATCACAGCTGATTATATCTGCAAACAGAGGGGCCTGGTCCTTGTCCAGGCTGCACGCTCCACCCAGGCCCGTGAGATCATGCCGCCCAGTCCCCTGGGGGTCTGAGTGGGTCGGAGTCAGAGGCGCCTTCTCCACATCAAGGGGCAGCAGCTGGCCTCCCTGGCTTCGCCTCTGACGGCATAAGCCAGTCTGTGCTCATCACAGGGAACTGGAAACAACTCCCTCTCAGAGCAGGAAGTCTTTTTTCTCTAACCTGCACCCACAGTCTCAGTGGAATCTCGAACTAGAGGGGAGGATTTACTCCAACAAAGGGTACACTTGCCTCAGGGAGCCATCCTGAGGGACCACAGAACATGTCTGAATCCCCAGGTGCCTGCACATCTGAGTTCCTTTCTCAGGGCTCAGAGCAGTCAGCCGATCAACAGAGAGCTCTCTGGGCATCTGTTATGTGCCCCAGCCGCAGGCGGCTGGAGGGGAGGCGGGGGCAGGGAGGCACACAGAAGTTTAATCACTCTTCCTCATTAAAACACCATTAAAAAATTTTCAAGATAAAATTCAAATTTTACCCATTTAAACGTGTACAATTTGGTAGTATTCTAGTATATTCACAATGTTGTCAACTGTCACTACCTACTTCCAAAATATTTTCATCACCCCAAAATAAACCCTGTATCCATTAGGCCAATGGTTCTCAACCTGTGGGTCACGACCCCTTCGGCGGTTGAACGACCCTTTCACAGGGGTCGCCTAAGACCATCCTGCATATCAGATATTTACATTACGATTCATAACAGTAGCAACGAAAATAATTTTATGGTTGGGTCACAACATGAGGAACTGTATTTAAAGGGCCAGAAGGTTGAGAACCACTGCATTAGGCAGTCACTCCCCATTCTCCCCTCTTCCTCAGGCCCTGGAAAACCACTATCTCCTTTCTGCCTCTATTAAGTCACAGGGTTTAATAGTCATCCTGTAAACCTGCTTCCCCCTTTCCATCTCTACATTTTTTCATATCTGGGTACCAAGAGGCCTTTGCATGAAGCACATTGGCTGCTTTCACTCAAAATCTCAAAGCACTTAAAAAACGGCAGGTTCCTCGGTTCTTGCCACACATTGTGACTGACAGGTGCCCTCTGTCCCTATATCACCGAGATGCTGAGAAGCACACACCTGGTCCTTTGGTTGAAGTCTGGAGCACAACTCCAGTCTCGCTGATGTAAGTAGATAGTGTCAGATGGCTCACCCATGTTAAGAACTTGAGTTATTTTGGCATGAAAAGTAAGGCATCTTACACAAATATGAGAAACCACACAGAAAGTTAATGCGAACTATTCTGGGGCAGGGACTGGAACAGGAATCAGGAAATGTTTAGCGGGCACCAGAATGGGAGGGCTGGTTCCAGTGCATTGCCAGCCCCATCCCCGAGCTTCTGATTCAGCATGTGGGCTGGAGAGCATGCGTTTCTAACTAGCTCCCCGGCGATGCGCATGCTCCTGCTCCAGCGCCACATTCAAGGAAGCACTGAGGTGCGGACTCAGGATCCCACCCCTGTGTGTGCACTAACGGCCACGGCACAGAACAGTCACCATCTCACGCATTTGGCTGTGTCTCTGGGTCGCTTCTTCAAGCTCACTGATGAGAGTCACTGGTAAATTACATTGCCTGTATTTTCCTAAGTATGTTTTACGTTCAAAATTTTCCACTGTGCTCTAGAGACACACGCTGAGCAACTCTTTATGTGCTTGCAAAGGGCATAATCAAATAGGAAATAATTCTTTCTGAATAGAACCATGGCTGTAAATTTACATATTATATTCTCCTACTAGTTATGGTCCCCTTGGAGATCTTTACCCATAACATAAAAATACACTCGCATAGTCTGGAGCCCTTTTGGCCTGTCACCTATAGGGCTCTGTTTTTGAACGAGTGTGTCTGGCCTTGTCTCATAATATCCACATGAACCTGCTCAGTCCCAGGGTTTTGCTCCAGGGATGGAGCCAATATCAGGCTTTGGGTTATGGCCAGACATCCTTCAGGGCATACATGCTTTATAAAAAAAATCGTATCTCATCGGAAAATAAATGATAATATTCACAACAGTAACTTCACATACACACACACACACAAGCACATACAGTATTTTCACATCATCTAACATAAAGCTCAAAGCAACCCTGTGACATAAGTGGTATCAGGTGGGATGGTATTATTATCTTAATTAACACATACATCAATTGGGGCCGGTGCACTGAGGAGATTTTCTCAAGAACCCCGGCCAGTGGAAGCCAGGCCTCTAACCAAGGCCATGGCCACCAATCTCCCTTTCTCATTCACCTGAATCCCCAGAGTTAAAACTCCACTTGTCGCCCTGGCCATTGTTGCTCAGTGGTAGAGCATTGGGTTGTGGGTTCGATTCCTGGTCAAGGGCACGTACCTGAGTTGGAGGTCTGACCCACAGCCCTAGTGCAGGCGTGTGAGGGAGGCAACCAATCAATGTCTCTCTCACATCAAAGTTTCTCTCTCTCTTTCCCCTTCCCTCTCTTACACTCTAAAATCAATGGGAAAAATATCCTCAGGTGAAGATTAACAAAACAACAACAACAAAACAAAACGCCACCCATCTTTATGGAGGCTTTGGGACATCCGCTTGAAAACAACTTCCATCTATCAGTTAATCTACAGTGGGATAGCAAAAACCAGTGGGAGAAGATAAGCAGGAAATGAGAATGCATATTAGTATTCAGTTTTTAGTCTCAAATGCCAAAATGCAAAACCATGTTCCCTGGAACATTTCAGTCGATTCATTTAGCTGAAACATCATCTTCTAACTGCCTGGGCTCCTTCTCTGAGACCCACTAACCAAGTCCCACGGGGGCTTTTAAGACCTTGGAGGAAGCAGCTCTCTGTGCCAGCAAAGAGCCACCTGACTCTCATTAAACCACTGGGAGATCAGGAACAGTGATGGGCCAGGGGCACCTGGGCTCTCCTGGGGCTGCTTTATTACGAAGTAAAGGCAGGATCCCACCCTCCAGCCAACTCCTGCTCCCCCTCTGTCTAGGCTAACTCCCTCTTCAAATCCAAGCCTTCTTCTACCTCTGCCACCAAAACCTTGGTTCAGAGCCCTGTGAGCTATCTCAGACTATGGACAGGGTGGGTGGTACCAGACCCCACTACAAGCCCTTTGGTACCTACTACCTTACACACACACACACACACACACACACACACACACAGCTTTTAGAAACGTATGTCAACTGAACAGCCCCTCAGCCTGTGTGTGGAGCTGCCTACCAGGATAAGCCTTTGCTCGAGAGTTCCCCTGCCTGGAATGCTACTATCCTTCCAGCTGGATAGAAAACCTGGATCAAATCCTCCTTTTGTTTCAGGTTCCATGGTATGAAAAATGTCTTGCTCCCCTTTGCTCCTGGGGCATGTGACAATCGCTCCACTTGTATTTAACTAACCACAGTCCTTAATGCACATGCTGTCTCGCCCTCTAGAGTTCCTAGTAGCCTGAAATCATCCTTATGCTGCCTTTCATTTTTATAAAGTGCTATTCACAAGTAGGTGCTCAGGGTGGGTTAAACTGAAATTGATAATGGATGGATAGGGCATTGGGCCCATCCACCTTCACCTGATCTGTCCTGGTTGGCATCTTCTTGAAGCCAAGATCAGCGGGGTATGAGGAGGCTACCCTGGCCTCCATGATCTTTCCTGGGTCAATAGGGTTCTGTGCTCAGAGTTCATGGCGGGAGGACAAGTACTAGTTTAGTCACGACTGTCAAGATGAAAAAATGTTTCTTTATATCTTACTTCAACCCACAAAAGATTTCAGGTGCTTCAGAAATACATTAACATTCAGTAGAATAAAAATTACGTAGATGGAGATGGCAAGGAGGGTAGCATAGCAATGTGTGGTCAGCCATAATGTCAATATACAGAATGACTGGACATGGACTGCAAATCTAACTCTGAGATGCTTAGCAACCAAAGCAAAAAGGGAAATAATGGTCATTTAGGGCAAATCATAGTTTAGGAGGAGCTCAGTTTGCTTCCCACTACGCCTCGAGAGGACCGTCTCCTGAGAATCCTCTCAAAGGGGAGCTGAGATCTACAGAGGAAGGTTGAAGCTACTACATTGTCAGCAATATAGAAAGTCTGCTCCTAACTGCATCTCCCAGGGCCGAGGGCCTAACAACCAAGCACAGCTCTCTGAAAGGAAGTGTGCGGAGGTGGCAGTGCTCACACCCACAGCTTTCGACGGGGGAGCTTCATCTGGAGCTTAGGGCATCGGAAGGGTTTCTGATGCTGGCTGCCCAGAGCCCAGGAGGTCTGGGGAGCCTCCTCGGAGGTGAGGTTTGGGGGTGGGAGAGGGGAGGTGGCAGAGTGGCTGGTGGTGCAGAGGCTGGTTTCACAGATCTCTGGCCTCCGCATCCACTTCACCCACAGCATCTCTGCTCATCTACTTTACATAACAGAGCGTGGGGTCAGCTGTTTGACAAAAGGGTTTTGCATCAAAACACTGAAGCTCAAAAACCTGCCATGAGTGATATTTCTCTTCGCTGGCCTTTAGACAAGCATTTGCCAGCAGAATTTAAATTCATGTTTAAATGCTAGGGCAAAAACTTAGAAGGTTTCTATGACAAGTGTATACTCAAAGGAACTGAAAACAGGTACTCACACAAATACACATGTACACATGTTCATGGAAGTACTATTCACAATAGTAAAAAGGTAGAAACAGCCCAAATATTCACCAATGGGTGAGTAGATAAAAAACTGTGGCCGATACATACAATGGAATATTATTCAACCATAAAAACAAACGACATTCTGATGCTACAACATAGATGAACCTCAAAAACATTGTTATCCCTTAATGGCAGCGCAGTGGTTAGAGCACTGGCCCCCACACTGAAGGGTCTCAGGCTCAATTCCTGGTCAAGGGCATGTATATACCTGGGTTGCAGGGTGCATACAGGAAGCAACCAACTGATGTGTCTCTCATATCTCTTTCCCTCCTCCAGCCTCCACTTCTCTCTCTAAAAAATTCAGTGGAAAAAGTATCCCAGGGTGAGGATTAACAACAACAAAAAACATTATGTTAAGTGAAAGAAGCCAGGCACAAAAGTTCATACATTGCATGATTCCACTTATATAAAATTTCCAGAATGGGAAAATTCATAGGTACAGAATGCAAACTGGGGAGAAACTACCTAATGGGTATGGGGCTTCATTTTGGGGTGATGAAAATGCGGAACTAAATACAGGTGGTGATTGCACAGCACCGTGAATGTACTAAATGCCACCGAGTTGTCCACTTTGAAATGGTTATTTTATGTTATGTGAATTTCACTTCAATAAATTAAACAGAAAAAGTTGGAGGGCAAATCATCCATGTTGCCAATTAAAGGCCACATCACAATTTGACAATCAGCTGAGCAGAGAGGGGGGCTGACATCCTCGTGGAAACTAAAGGGCTCCAACTGGACCGACACACACATTCCTCCTCACAGAGCACAGCCGAGGGGATAAGTGGCCGTGCGTGGATGTTAGGGTGGGAAGGTTGCAGGCTGCCTTTTTTCCTGCTTAGGAGGCACACTGCTCTTATCTCCTCAGCACCTGGCCCACAATAAGCACTCTTAAAATGCTAACTGGCCCCTGTCAGGCTGACTCCATGACTCACTACTTCACTTACCCTCATATGGAACTATTTCCCCATTGTCCTTCACCCCCATCAATCTATTTGGCCTCATCTGCTTTTGAATATATGACAAAGAATTAATGAGAATAAATCTTTCCTGCCAAGGACTCCACAGAATGTATAAAAGTAGGCGTAACCTTAATGAAGATACAAAGTCAGATTCATCTTTCTCCTGTTCTTTCCTGCTCAATTAAAGGTCAGCCTCAGCTGCTTTCTGAGGGACCTCAAGCTAATCCCAGGGTGTCATGTGCTCACTCATAAGAAACTCTTTTATATTTCCATATTTCCATCCATCCAGGTATTTATTGACTATTGAGTGTCTATCATCTGCCAGGCACTAGGGAGCCCACTACTGGGGCTGCAACTGTGGACAAGACAGGCAGGGCTAGAAGAGAGAAGTGCAAACCTCAGGCACACTGACAAGGGTGCTGGGGCTTTGACAGGAAGTGCAGGGGGCTATGGGAGGGGTTTCCCAGTGGGGCAGACAGGTCTGGGGGCGCTGAGCTTGAGGGTTTCACTAAACTGAGAACAAGAATTAGATCCATAGGAGCTAACATGGAGAAGGGCTCCTCCAGGATCTGGAGTGGAAACAGGCTGTCCTGGCTATGCTAGCCTTGACCTCCACCCACACTGAGAGCAGCTTAGGACATGGACCTCCACAGGGAACGAGGGATCAGTGCTGCTGGTACCAGCTCAGCCACAGCTAAATACTTTCCCACATGCTTTTCTGCTCTGGCCCTTTGCCTATAACTTCCTCCCCTCCGCAAGCCCCTTTCTTTATCATCGGGTATCACTCTCAGCTTTTAGTGGTTTGTGGACTCTTTTGAAAATCTGATGCATGACGTGGATACTATCCTGAAAAAATAAACCCATCCTCACAGAATTCTGCCCATAAATTCAGGGAATTCATGGACCCCCCCCACCCCCGAGTCCATCCCTGGACCCAACTCCTGCTCCTGTCCCCAGAGTTCATGAACTCAGGGTTGAGAGGTCCTGACCTGCAGCCCAGGAGGCCTCTCCCACTTCACTGGCCTGGCTGGTGGCCGTTGTCCCTCACTGTGCTTGTCATCCAGGGCCTGCGGGAGCTCTGCCGGGTGGGGGTGGGGGGTTCCTGTTCTCTTTCCAGGCCCTTTAATGCGGGCTCTGCCTGACCCCCTCCCTCCTCACTTTCCCAGGCCTGTGCCCTTTTTCTTTCTCCAGATGCCTGTCCCTCTCACTCTTCAGGATCTTTCTGCCACCGAGGGCCCTTTTTCCATGGTTGAGGCTCCACTCCAGGCCCTTAATCCCTCCCTCCTCACCAGCTCACAGCAGTGCTGTCCTTGGCTGGGAAAAGCCTCCTAAGTGGAAGGATTTGGTGGAGCAGAAGCTCTTGACAAGCAGTGTACTTCCTTCCCGTGGGGGCACACTCAAGTTCAGCAAAGCTGCCCAAGGCCGAGACAGCAGCTCGTGCTAGAAAATGCCTTGAGGGAAGAGCACCAGAACTTGGAGGGATTCAAGCCGGGTTCTCTCAAAGTCATTTTAAAATATGCTTCAGTATGTCCTGCTCTCACTGTATCTTGTTTAAGCCACTTTTAATATATATATATATATATATATATATTTTTTTTTTTTTACAGAGAGGAAGGGAGAGGGATAGAGAGAAACATCGATCAGCTGCCTCCTGCACACCCTCCACTGGGGATGTGCCCACAACCAAGGTACATGCCCTTGACTGAAATCGAACCTGGGACCCTTCAGTCCACAGGCTGACACTCTATCCACTGAGCCAAACCGGTCAGGGCTAAGCCACCTTTTTAAGGGGTTATATCCATCTGAACTTAATCCTTACTAATCAAAGTGTTTTAACTTTTTTTGCTTGTTTGCTTATTGGCCATTTTGTTTTATTTTTTAAACCTTTATTGTTGAGAGTATTACAGATGCCCCTCTTTTTTTTACCCCCATTAACCTCCTTCACCTAGTCCCCATCCCTCACTTTTTAAGCAGAGGAGAAACTTGCTTAATGCTGGTTTAGGGCAGTGATTCTCCAACTTTAATATTCATCAGAATCACCCAACACAGACTCCTGCGGCGCATGCAGAGCTCCTGAACCAGTGGGTGTGGAGTGGGGGACTCAGAGCGTGCACTTTGCAGTTGATGCTGAAGCTGCAGGTCCAGGGACTGCACCTGGAGAACCACTCCAGTAGATGGATAGACTTGGCAGCAGAATGAACAGTGGACTAGAGGCATAAAGACTGAAAAAATGATCTAGGGGAGGAGGGAGTGACCAATGGCTTCTGCCAGCAGCAGTGAGACCTAAACCAAGGGTGGGGAGGAGGAACTTAAAGGGATGGGTGTGAGAACCTCAGGGGCGGCAGAAGTGAATGGCCCATGGGCTGACCAGATGTGAGCAGAGGAAGGTGAAGGCAGCTGTGGGCATTTAAGCCTGGGGCACCAGCAGACGATAGTACCACTAACAGAAAGAGAACATCTGGAGGAGCCTCCACTTACAGGGGAGCAGTTTGAGTTTAGCCTCATTCAGCCATGTTAAAAATAGGGCAGGAGACTTTTGGCCTGGAGACCAGGACCTGGGCTCTATCCACTTACGGGGTCTTTTGGAGCAGCTGGGTAAATGGTGTAGGAAGAGGACAGGTTCTCCAAAACCCAATCCGAGTTTAGGAAGATGGGGATGTGCCAGCAGACAAGTCAGAAAGAGTGACAAGGACAAAAGCCAAGATAGGCTGGCTTGGTCAGTGCCGGGGAGCCCCAGAGTGTCCGAGAGAAGAGGACGTCATTGGTGTCCAAGGCAGCAGAGAGGTCAAGGAGGCTGCCTAGGATTTGAGACGGATGGGCGTGGGTAGTTTTGATGATGACTGTGAGGCCACAGGGTGAGGAGTGAATGACACAGAGGCAGTGAGATTTCCCTGGTGAGGAAAGGAAACAGAGACAGGAAGTATACTTATCGGGAATATGGTGGGAGGGGGGAATTTTATAAGAGTGAATATCCAAGCAGGAGTGTAGACAGAAGGGAAGAACACAGACAAGAGACAGAGCAAAGATACCAGAAAAAGGGGCAGTGGTGGCACACAAAGTCCTAAACGAGGAAGGAGAGGATGGAGTGGGAGCACAGGCTAGAGGGACACTTCAGAGACAAGAGGACAGAAAGGGAAAGGACAGAAACATTGCAAAGGAGAGAAGAGAAGTTCTAATAGCTCTCACTGGAGTGCCTCGGGAAGGCCCAGGGATCAGAGAGTGGACGCTGATGGATTTGGAGCACCGAAGGGGCTGAAGAGGACCCCAGTGTTGGGTGAGGCTCTGTGGGTGCAAAAGTGGCAGAGCTACAAACACACGAGATGCACCTAGTGGGGCAGGACCCTCAACTAGGGCTGGAGAGGTGAGACCACTGGGCAGACCACCTGGGAAGGCCCAGCTCCTCCAATCAAAGGGGGAGTGTCCTGAGGGCACTGTACAGGTCCTGCTCGCGTGGTGCAGTGGAGTGGGGTGGGGGTAGGGGGGTAAGAAGACAGATCAAGGAGGGTAAGTGACAGATAAAAAGAAGAGAGTGAGGTGACATGGTGAACAAACAGGCCCTGCCAGCAGAGGGCAGCACAAGGGCTTCAACTGCAACTGGAAAGCTGTCAGTGATAACAGGACCCGGAGCATTGGTGGGATGACTGAGAGCGCGCAGGGCACCTGTCACTTCTTGTTACAATATACGTTGCTATGTTTTCCCTTTCAAATAAAAAGTCTTTCCAGGACACTTACAATAAGTGGCCTAAGTGCTACGATGGGGGACTGCATGATGAGCTCTGAGAAGGCGCACCCAACGACCCGGTCAAGGAACGCTTCTAGGAGGCAGTGAGGTTTAGGTGAGGCCTGCAGGAGGACTAAGTCATCCAGGTGGGGTGAACAGGGTCCTAAGCAGAGGGAATAGCACGTGCAAAGGCCTGGAAATGAGGAAGCACATTGTATTTTGGGAAAGAATTTCAGGGTGGCTGGGGCACAGGGAAGAGGGGTGGGGGTGAAAAATGAGTCTAGAGAGGCAAGTGGAGTCAGGAGCCAAGGCCTTACGTATAAGGCACGGTGGGAGCTTAGAGTTCATCCCGAGGGTCTTAATAAGGAAAGCTTGTCACACACCGCATGGATGAACCTCAAACACAGTATTTATGCTAAGCAAGGGAGCCAGTCACAAAAGGACAAACACTGCATGATTCCACTCCCATGAAGCGTCTACAGTAGTCAAAAGCATAGAAACGTAAAGTGGAAAGGTGACTGCTAGAGCCCGGGGGGAGGGGAGACTTGTGTCCAACGGGTAAGAGTTTCAATGTTGTAAGATGACAGAGTTCTAATACTTGTTGCACAACAATATGAATATACTGAAAGCTACTGAACTGTACACTTCACATGGTTAAGATGGTTATTTTTATGTTGTTTCTCATCACAATAAAAAGCAAACAAAAACAATCTCTGGCCCTAACCGGTTTGGCTCAGTGGATAGAGCGTCGGCCTGCGGACTGAAGGGTCTCAGGTTTGATTCCGGTCAAGGGCATGTACCTTGGTTGCGGGCACATCCCCAGAAGAAGGTGCGCTGGAGGCAGCTGATTGATGTTTCTCTCTCATTGATGTTTCTAACTCTCTATCCTGCTCCCTTCCTCTCTGTAAAAAAAAATCAATAAAAAATATTTTTAAAAAACAACAATAAACATGCAGACATCAATCACTGAGGGCCATTCTGGCTGTAGGGGTTGGAGGGACATAAAATCCTGGGATGCTGGTACTTTGATTTGTGGTGGAAAGCGTATCTGAACACCATTACTTTCCTTTGGGGCAATGTGGTGGTAGGGAAGCTGTATTTGGAACCTTCTCACTCTGGCCAAATCATTAGGAAGCATGAGGCTGCGTCCCACCTGGCTGCAGGTAGGGGGCGCCAGGGGGCTGGGCAGGCTCTGTAATGTAGGAGTTGGGGCTGGGGCTGGGGTTCACCAAATAAGAGAAACAAAAGCAAGTAGAAGCCTTTATCATCACCGGGCTGTCCTTGGGGAACATTCTGGGAAGAAAGGAGAAGGCCCAGTTGGCCGGGAGCAGCCATGCGGGGGGATCAGAAGTGACAGCTACAAATGTGTATACACTGGGCAGACATGTGGGAGATTAGTATGCGGCTGCTGACAGCAGGATGTGGAGGGGAGTACACTGGGAAGATTGGGTCCCCGAATCTGTTTCCAGGGCTGCACTGGCTGCAGTGCTCTTAGCATTATCATAAGCCCATTTTCAAATTTGCACCAGCCTGGCCTTAGGGAACCCAGGTGGCAGTGGGCAGAATTGGTTTTGTCCAGCTCCACCTCTCAGACCTCTCCTGGAATCTATACAGGCCAGAGAGCTGAGAGCACGTTCACCGCACTGGCCGGTAGTATGACTTTGGTGCCTGGGAGAGGGATGGCAAGAGGACTCTAGAGTTCCAGGCTTCTAAAGAAGGAGTAAAGATGCCTCAGATGCGAGGGCTGGCTCTTCATGCTTATTTTGATACCCAGATTGTTTGGGAGAGTTGGATCCATCCATCTAAAGTGGAGGCACAGGTTGCAGACCCATCTGAAGTGGCCGAGGCCTGGCCAGCTCCCTGCAGGGAGTGCGGAGTAGGGAGACTGGAGGCCCAACTTTGGGGCTCGGTCCCTTCAGGCCAGCAGTTCTGAACCTCTCTGCAGTCACCCTCTGGGTCCATCACACTCACGGTGCGTGACTCCCGGACACTGGTGGTACATACACTCCTCTCTACCACTGAAAGCCATGGACACAGTAAGTGAGAAGGGTATGACGGAAGCACTAGCCTTGAACCAGCTCTGATTCGGAAAATCAGTTGTAACACTTCTCACCACAGATCTCGACACCCGCCTAGAGTCTTGGTGCCCTGCTGGCTTCTCCAGGCCCTGAGCTGCTCTTCGCTAATGCTCTAACAACTCCCACCCCTGCCCCCAGTACTGAGGCTCTAATCCAAGGAACTGCAGTTGGACGTGAACTTCACAGCTTTTTCAGACTCACACAGGCGGACATTACTGAGGAGCTTGTTAGAAATGCAGAATCTTGGACCTCATCTAGTCAGAACCCACATCTAACTAGATCCCCTGGTGAATGTGTACACATTCAAGTCCAAGAGCGACTTAGACATCACGGCTGGCCTGTCCTGCCACCAGGGAGAGTGGCATCCACTGTGAGGTGGATGAAACAAACCTCCACCAGCTGCAGCTGTTACCACTGTGGGTGGAGGCAAAAGAGAACAGGAGGTGGACACGGAAGGCAGGTCACTATAATGCACGAAGTGCATTTAAATTTGGGGCGCTGAGATAAAAATCTATGAAGACATCCAATCAATTCTGAGGTCCTGTGATCTTAACAGGCATATGCTGACAAAATAACAGTTGTACCTAACTTTTACTGAGCTCTTATTATGAGACAGGCACTGTTTTAAATAAAAGTGCTTTACATGTGTTTTTTTATATGATTTTACATAGAGGTATAGATTATCATCATCCCCATTTTACAGATGAGGCAACCGAGGCACAGAAGTCAAATGACTTGTCCAGGGTCTGGCATGGATGCATGCCAGAGCCAGGCTCTGCACCTGGCCAGGTGCCCAGAGCCCACCCTCTTAACTACCATGTGAGACTACCGTTAGAAGGAAAGTGTTCTTCCCCGACAGGAGTTTCTTTGGAAGCTATGACATACTTTTAGGGTGATCAACCATCTTGGATGGCCCAGAACTCAGAGAGGTCCCTGGATATGAGACTTTCAGTGCTAAAAGTGGGAGAATCTTGAGCAAGTTTATTGCTCTAATGATACCTGACACCTTGCCTCTCACAGAAGAGTAATAGAAGGGGAGAAAATTAAATGAAATAGGAAATCCTTGGGATTCTAGAATTTGAGCTCTTGGAGCACTGACTCATGTCTAGGCAACCTGCTTCTATTTGAGGAACCCAAAGCCTATCCACAGGACTTTAACCAGTGCTTTTCTCCATCTGTGGCTCGGTTTCCCTGCCCCTCACATACATATACTTTCATTTGCCTTGCCCTCTTCTCCTACTTCTGCCTGATGTAGAGCTGGAAAAAGGAATTTGTGAGCTCTTTCCACAGTAAGTGAGGTGACTAAGGAGAGAATGAGAATCAAAGCGTCCCTCACTTTCTACTTGCTGACCCAATAACCAATCTCCAGCACTCCTAAAGCTGACAGCACGCAACTGTACGTGAAAACCAGTTCTTCATTTAAGCCAGGGGTGGGGAACCTTTTTCTTGCCAACGACCATTTGTATATTTATAACATTACTCTCATGCCATACAAAATTATCAACTTAAAAATTAGCCTGCTATGTTTGGTCAAACATTTAATTAATTCACCCCTAATGCGTTGGCAGGACCAGACCAAATGATTTCTCGGGCCTTATACGGCTCTGGGGCTGGATGTTCCCCAGCCCTGATATAAGCCCAGAGAAAGAAGGCTGTCAGCCTGATACAACCTTGTAAAAAAATAAAAATAAAGCATTTTTTAAACAAGTGGTCCAGGAAGCACACTGTTTGGGCCTCCGTGCTGTTCCGTGTCCCTAGACCATGGGGACAGAGCTGTGCAGGCAAAGAGCTAGGACACCTGGTAACCAATTTGCAAATGAAAACAACAGACTTTTCCACCTTTGTGCCTGGGAACCAGGACTGCACCTCTTCTCCCCAGGACTGAGGACTGACTGACCCTCATACCCAGCAAGATCCCAGTTCTCTCCAGCACTTGGAAAATGGCTCTCCTAATGTTCACTCCCATTAAAGTCATATGCTTGTACATCTTGGGTAGAGAACAGAAAGGACTATTGAATCCCAGTCACATCCATTTGTACGATTATCTATGAGATAGGCTACTAATGTGATTATGTCTCTGTCTTTTTGTGGTTATATGACTTTTTAAAAATCATTCTTTCTTTCGTTCACTCATCCATCCATTCATCCACTTAACAGTAACATTTGGCATCTTCTCCATGCTATGTAACTTCTAAGCCCAAAGCAAAAGGACATTTTCCAAGATTTAAAACTCCCTGCCTTTAAGCAGTATCCATTAAATGGGGAGGTGGGGGAGGGGGGTTGTTCAGCGAAGAAACAGCTGAGTTAAAACCTAAGCTCTATTACTAACTAGTTAACATTCTCTCTGAGCCTCAGCTTCAACAACTCTAAAACGGGAATAATTCCTCTGTTGTGGAGTTTAGACAGAGAATAGCGTATAAAGAACGATACTCAATGCTTGGCACGCACACACAAAAAGACATTCAATAAATGTTAGCTTAAAGACACAGACCCTAGAATCCAGTCTGTCCCTCAACCCTCAATTCACCTAACACCGCACCAATCCCAGGCAATATTCTTCAAGCTCATTCTGCCTCCTCGGACAGTGTTCTCGCTGCTTTAGTCCTCTGGGGAGCTGGCCCTGACTTTTTTCTGACTGCTAGGCGGTACCAGCTGGAGAATGTGAGCTGTATCTAAGTAAGCTGTGAAGGTCCTGGAGCTTGTGGGAGGAGGGATACACAAAGTCCCGTTAATAAATAAACATGCAGACATCAAGGCTACCGGCTGCCGTAGTAACAAGACTTTAATGCTTTCCTGGCTCCTGTCATCTTCAGTTCTGAAAGCACTTAATGAATTAGTCTCGCTTGCAGTCCTGGACAAAAATACTGCCATGTCTACAAGGAACAATCAGGGTAAGCAGCCAGAGGCTAATCACTCTGGGGAGCATGGTCAACCAGAGAGATCCCTAGAGCAGCTTTGTTTGTAAAAGTAATAATTGTGTATTAGAAAAAATTTAAAGTATAGACATTAAAAAGATAAAAATTAACGGTAACTCTCCCACTTGCTGATAAGCAATGTTAACATTCTGTCACCCTCATACACATACTTATGTGTTCATGCTGGTTTCTAACTTAACAACATATCATGAATATATTTTCATGTAAAATATGTTTCTACATCACTTTAAGTAGCTGCTGGTTTATCAGAGAAGACCCCTATTTTTAAACATTTCAGTGGAGGGTAGTTATTTTCACTATGAGAACAATCTTGTGATTTCTCTTTTAGGATTTAGGGAGCAGCATGAGGGAGGGCACATGGATGGAAGAGAGGCTGCGTTTGTGGAAGTAAACATTGTTGGTACGCCAGGAGTGGAATGTGATGAGGATATGCAGAGCCACAGTGGAGAACCTCATGGAGCACATGAGGGGAACACTGAACAGTCTTAAGAGGTTCTAGACCTTAGAAAGAACCCTGTGGTAGCAAGAGGAGAGAGACATTGGAGGAGACTAGACTGGGAGCTTGGATACCCCACACCCCTCATCTGCTCCTGTTTCCACCATGTAGTCACTTGCCCCTTGAGACCCAAAGGTTGCATTTGCTATCATGATCTGGCCTTTGCCAACCTCCCAGCCTCCACTCACCTGTATCTGTCCCAGGTTTTATGCTTCTGTCCTGGGTAAACATTTGGGAAGAATAATTGGATTGAGGAAAGCTCTGAAATCCAAATAAGCACTCTCGCCCAGGTCATATCGGTGTGTTCTCGCCCAATCTACTTTTCCACATTTGGCCTTTCAATTAATGAGGCATCAGGGATCCAGTAACAAACCAACACCTTTTAGCCCATGTCACTCAGCACTCAGAGACTCTCCCATAGGAAGCACTGAACCTCTCAACAGTTTCTCTTCCCCCTGCTCTGTTATGCAGCCTGAAGGCTGGAGAGGATGCTGGCTTTTGACGGCCATGTATCCATGAGAATCGCATCACCCGTAGGACTTGTTCTTATTGGTTCTCTGCTACTGCCCCAAATTTAACATGCACAAAAATGTCCCCCCCATTCTCCCAAGTTTTCCCCCAAATAACTCCCATTTCTATCAACACAATCTTCACTGTTCAGTTGTCTGGGCTGAAAAACTTGAAGCTTTTAGTCACAATATTTCTATTCCCTGTAGGGACTGTCCTAAACCTTCACCCTTCTTCTTGTGACCTCATTGGAACCCCATCTTCTTCATTCTTCACACAGAACTTTGGCTATATCATGGAGGGTACTGATGCCAGCAAGGGTGAACTGCTTGATCTTCCTGCCCTCATCTCTAGCCTAACCCAAAATCTTATCTAGAATGACCCTAAGCTGTGATACGGTCATTACAACAAGATCTAATCAGATTAATATCTGAGGGCAGAAACCACTCCTATTCATCTCAGCATCTCAGCCTGGGTACAGGCCTGGCTCAAAGTTGGCTTCAACAGATATTATGAAAGGAATAAAGGAATGAATCCCATAAATGCCTTATTCTCTGTTATATGAATGAGGTCAGGGGAAATAGGGCTCTTGAATTAATTGAACCTCTTCTCTCTTCACCCTGGCCTAGTGCCCTGCCCGTATGATTAAATTCCTTAACAGAATCTGCCCTGGCTAAGCACCACATACAAATCCCTCAGCATTAAGTCGTGGAAAAGCTTCCAAGTGCTTAGAGAAGAAAGAGATTGGCGCTTCAGCATTGGGATGTGAGACAAGTGTCGATGGAGGAATGTCCATCTACTCCTTAGGTACTGACAATCTGGGAGTATTGATGACTATTTCATACCAAAGCCATTTATGTGTTCGGCACTGCACTGACAGTGAGGATGAAAATTAAAACAGCAGCCCACGTTTGTTGATCACTTGCTGTGGGCCAGGCACAACTCTGGAGTAGGCAACCTCATTACTACTCCCATCTTACAGTAGGCAAGAGAATGGGCTCAGTGTCACATAGCTAATAAGTGCTCCAATATCATCATCTTCCTTTAGTTTCTTCACTATTTCTCTTCACTGTCCTCAGCACTTCTATTAAATAAAATGATTTCTCCATCCTGTGTCCCAGCTATCCATCCTTCCTTCTATGGCAACATCTTCGTCTTCTCACCACCACATACAAATACACCGACATCTGCCCTTACCCTCTCCTCCTCCTCTTCTTGCCCAAAGAATGATCCCTCCTCTTCTCAAAGCCAGTCTTTCCACCTGCATATTTGATGCTGTCCACACATCTTCTTAGGAACCTAATTATGAATTATTCTTCCTTAACTGATAACTTTTCCATTCAAGTGGATCCTTTCGGTTGGCATTTAAATGTGCTCAACTGTCTCTCATTAAAACATAATGAAACCACAAACATGGTATCCCCTGTGACATTCAATACTATTTGCCACTCAATGAATATTTGCTGACATCTTGTGAATGCACTCCTCACTTTTCAACCCAACTCTGTCTAGGTTCTGGTGTCACTATTCCTCTGAAGTCGCCCTTGCTAAAGTCATCAACGGCCTTCAAACTGCCAACACTGTGCTCCTGTGGAGCCCTGGGGTTCTACCAGCTGGACTGAGGGTTTCCTGCACTGAAACAGAATTTTGGCAGTCCTTCCCCAATTCACAGAAAAATGAGCTGACCGAATATTCTCAATTAAAAGTGTTTATTCTATAAAGTTTTCTTTCTTAAAACTTGGTGTCTACTATTATATGTCTGTGGTAGAATCTAGCATAAGATGCTCTCTGATTTAAAAATTATTATATATTCAGCCATTTTAATATTAAAAATTATTATATATTCAGCCATTTTAATATGTAAATATTTCACAGTGTTATCCAGAAAACATCATAGTTTCCATGGAGTTCAGGACATGAACAAATGTTTGATACTCGCTGGCCAAATCCAAAGAAATAATGTTTTGCTCTCTGATTTGTTCTCTTGGAGGTATTGGTACTGTTTATCATGCTGTTTATTTATTTTAGCAACCAGCATTTATTGAACATACATTTCCCCAATACCCTTTGTCTCTATTTTCACGAAGGCATTTATTACCTTCTCTTGTGATCTCTCCCATGTACAGGCATACCTTGTTTTATGAGGCTTCACAAATATTGCGCTTTTTACTCACTGAAGGTTTGTGGCACCTCCATGTTGAGTGAGTCTATTGGCATCAATTTTGCAACAGTACTTGCTCACTCCATGTCTCTAGGGCACATTTTGGTAATTCTCCTAATATTTCAAACTTTTTCATTATTATTATGCTTATGATGGTGATCTGTAATCAATGATCTTTGATGCTGCTAGGGTTAAACCCTCCACCAGCAACAAGATTCACTGAAGGCTCAGATAATGATTAGCATTTTTTAGCAATAAAGCATTTTTTACTTAAGTATGTAAACTTCTTAGACATAATGGTATTGCACATTGAATAGACTACAGTACAGTAAACAACTTTTATATGCACTAGGAAACCAACACATTTCTGTGACTTGCTTTATTGCAATATTCACTTTATTATAGTGCTCTAGAACCGAACCTGCCATATGTCCGAGGTCCGCCTGAGTTCCTGGAGGTGTTTCCTTTTTTCTCTCCCTAGCCAGCCAACCAAGCACTTGGCCCAGACACACGGATTAGGTCTGCTGAATGCATATTCTATTGTAACCCTATACCTTTGGCCAAGCTGTTTTCTTAGCCACTTCTACTGAGCTTGCCTATCAAAATCAAGTACTTAACATTCAAGGTCCAATTAAAAACTCACCTCCTCCAAAAGGGCCTTAATGATCTACCAGAGTGACCTGGGCCAGCCTTTGATTCACTTTAGCCTCTGTATGTGACAGCATATTGCTTGTATCTCCCCTGAGGTGAACTTCAGTCTGCAGGGCTGTCTTGGTGATGTGAATGTTCCTCTCCCAACTCTGCCTGGTGGGCAACTGAAGCCCAGGGACCATGCCACCCACAGCTTTCTGTCTTCCCGGGGCCTTGAACAATAGATATTTTCTAAATTGAAGTGGTTAAACGGGTCATCCATTACAGTATGCTGTGTAAGCAACACTTTTTTTGTGTGTGATATAAGGTGACTTAAAAAAATAAGTTGGGGCACCCTCCCTGGCTAGGCTCTGGCAGCCGTGGCCGAGAGCCCCGTTCCAGATTCTTGCTCTCACCCCTGTGGGCAACAGCAGCACACAGAAGCAGCAGCTGCCCAGTGTGCTCCAGAATTTATTTTGGGAAAAATTCAAGCTGCTTCTTTCTGAAGTGGAATGTGAGTCAGAGGTGAGCCCAAGCCTGTGAGCTGGGTGGAAGGAGAAAGGTTTGCCACGAGCGGGGCTCTCAGTTCTCAGGCTATTTTTTTCCAAATGGACTCCCAGCACAGACCTGCGGCTCAGAGACCACCCCATTCACCATCCTCCTTGGGTGCAGACACAGGGCCTCATTAGCCCATCCTCACCGCCCGTCTCAGCACTACGGTGGACCAAAGCAGAGGCAATTGCTCCTCCTCCCTCCGTCCCTGGGGAACATCATGCACAGTCCACTCAGCCCGCCCTAATGCACACACAGAGACAGAAGCAAGACAGATGGAAATCCAAACCAAGAACACTGACTCCTTTGTCCCTGAACTGTGCCTTGTCCAAACTTATCCAGACTGCAAGGATTCCAGATCATCTATCAAGGCATGAAATGCTCAGCCACATGCTGTTAATACCCAAACTGAGTTTGTGAGCACCTGTGTGCAGGTTACTGCGCAGAGAACAGAAAAGTCATTGAAGGGGAGCAGAAAGGTATTGTTTGCTTGATGGCAATGAGCCTGGGCTCTCACACATACCTGATCAAGAATTAAATGATATAATGTGGGCAGAGTGCTTAGCAGAGTAACTGACATGAAGCTTAACCACCCAACAGTGCAGGGGAGCCCCCTCTGGTGTGGCCAGAAGCAAGCCTTTCTTCCACGGCTCCTGCTGCTCAGCAGCCTATCCTACCTCAAGGAGGGCAGGCAGTGCCGATACCTGCCTCCATCCCCTTCGTGCATCCCTTCGGCTCAAGGCTGGGTGATCAAGAAGGGAATTCTTGGGGGACAGGGGACACAACTGAACTGGGCATCTGTGCTGATAAAAAGCACCCTTGCCCTAGCCGGTTTGGCTCAGTGGATAGAGCGTCGGCCTGCGGACTCATGGGTCCCAGGTTTGATTCTGGTCAAGAGCATGTACCTTGGTTGCGGGCACATCCCCAGTGGGGTGTGCAGGAGGCAGCTGATCGATGTTTCTCTCTCATTGATGTTTCTAACTACTTCTCCCTTCCTCTCTGTAAAAAAAACAATAAAATATATTTTTTAAAAAAGCACCCAAAGGGGCAACCAGGGACACACTGATAGTGTGAAATTCAAACAACCTTCCCTCCTCCTCTGGGGCAATAGAGCCCCAGACCCCAGAATAACTTCCAACCTTTTTCTTTCAAGCGGATCTCTCTTCCTCTCCAAATACATCATAAACAAACTGACATACCTTCTGCCCCTCAGATACCCAACCACAGTGCACCTCCCGTGCCCTTATTAATGCCATCCGATTGCTTATGCTTTATCCTGTATAGGGGAACATTAGGGCAATAGAAAGAGGGGTAGTTTCTATTTCTCCATTTTGCTTTCAAACTTGGAGGATAAGATCTTGCCTGTCCAGCTCAGAGACGTCTAAACACACACACACACACACACACACACACACACACACTTCCAGTTTTCCAAGCACAACCTGCACAGTGAAAGGAATTTTGGATGGCCAGATTCTATGGGCTCTGTGTGGTCTCACAGCCTGTTGGCTTTTATTACAGTGAGACCCTCTTAAGCAACCTGAGAGAGTGTGTGTGGGAGGTGTAGTCCAACACCATTCATCTGGAAAAGAGCTTGAAATAATGTCAGGCACAGAGCAAGGAGAACAATTTTTAAAATAGTTAATGCAATCACATGGTTCAAAACTGAAAAGATACAAAGGGTTTACAGGTCCACTTTCCCTCTTGTGTATATAGTTATGCACTGACAAGCAAATATCTTGGAACTCTCCCCCTTCCTCCTCTTTTATAACGTGAACAGTAGCATATTATAAACACTCAATGCATGTTTCCACTTAGCCATGTATCCTGCAAATTGTTCCCTGTCAGTTTTAGAGTAAGCTTCTACTTTTTCTTCTTCTTCTTCTTCTTTTTTTTTTTTTTTGGATGAAGAGGACAGTATTTGACTATCTGGAAGTACCACAAAGTATTTAACTACCCTCTGAATGAGAATATAGGTTGTTCTTTCACAGCTCAACTAATGCCAAAATATACATATGTTTCTTTGTGCCCACAAGCAAGTATAACAGCAAGATAAATGTCTTAAAAAAAAGAAAAGAAAAGAACCACTGTGTCAATGGCACGGGCATTTCAAATTTTGAAAGATGCTTCTAAAATGCCTTCCAAAGAAGTGGTACCAATTCATTCTCCTCCCAGCAACATACGAAAGTGCCTGTTTTACCAGGACCTCATCAGCAGTTTATCGGTCTTTATGAAGTTTGCTAACTGAATGGCGAGTATGTGATTGTAGTTTGCATTTGACATGTTAAAGAATTAAGCTCTGAGTCCCAGGTGGAGTGAAGAGCATGCATTTACCAGGCCAGCACTATCAGGGAAGCCTAACGGGGTCACAGACATCGCTTGTTCACGGTGGCTCTGGGTTTTCAGTTACCACATGTGTGTCAGTTCTTCGTGGGAGGAGAGTGGCCCTGTTGAAGGAGCAGGGACTTTGGAACCTGAGAGACCTGCATTCCAAGCACAGCTCTGCCGCTTTCCAGCTTAAAGATCTTAGCAAATTATTTAAGCTCTTCCAAACTCAGTCTCCTCACATGAAATATGGGGATAATAATAGTGATTTCACGAAGCCTTGTGCATGGCACTAGAAGGTACTTAAAAAATGGCAGCGACTTTCCATCAGGCCAGACCTAGACCTCAGGGCACTTTTCGCAGGTGACAGAACCTGGAACAGCCCCTCGAGGGCCAAACAGCTTTTGTTAAATAGCTGCCAGGAGGATTCCCAGCTCCTCCTCTGACCCACCAGCCTCCTTCCACAGTTAGCTGGAGATATCGCTAAAACCCCTCATTGTGCCTGGAGGGTAGAGGGGCTGTCTCTGTGCCAGGCTTCCCTGTTACCAGATGATGTTTGCATTCAGACAGAGGCACTCTCCAGACTGAGCAGAGCTCATTTCCAATTACAGACGGGCAAGCTAGAGACAAAACAGAGATTCCTGGGCAAAACATGAGGGATTTGCCCTCATCAGCATCGGAGACTTTCCAGAGAACAGTTTTCGATGAGGTCACAAAATGCAGATTTCTAGTTCTGGCAGAAATGCCAGTGATGCCCCAAACAAGGTTTCTATGAACACATGGAACCTCCCCACAACCCCAAAGGACTTCAGAGGCTTTTCCCATTCCTACATGGTCCTGTCTCGTTTCACCCCCCAGGCTGTAGAAACTATAGCCATGCCCCTTATGTGACGGGAAACGATGCTACTGACTCAGCTAATGCCACAGCTAAACCTTGGGGAGCACATTTTAGTTCCTGTTTGGGTGCCAACATGACCCCCTATCTCCATATGCTGGTGTAGGTCCCCTCAGGCATGGAGCTGAGACCTCCTGAGAGAGAACTGAGATGCTATAACTGCTTTCAGAGAACATTCCTTTGCTCTGTTTTCCCTAGAAGGGAAGGGGCAGGATCTGAACGTAGTTAAGAGCAGGGCACTAGCACACAAAGGAAACTGCCTCTCCCCGGAGGTCTCCAAATCCCCCGATTCTGAAGCAGAGTGGGTACACGGGGTCTAAAGTCCCTGCATCATTGTCTCTTATGCGACATAAAATGTGGGTCCGGCTCAGACGCTGGAGGATGTGGCAGGTCATCGGGATCCGACTGCACAGACGGCCACCCCTGCCAGTTACACTGCAGCCTCTTCAGAAGCCCCCTAGCCCAGCCCATGAGGCTCCCCTCCTCCCAAATCCTGCCCTCCAGCCAGGCCATGCCTGTGGGCTGGGGTTAGGGCTCCTGGCTGGATACCTACCCCCCAAAGTTGCTAGAAGGGCAAACTTCCAGGTCTCCACAAGCCCAGTCAGAGAAAAGGAATGCCCGAGTGTGGCTGAAAAACATGGGTCGTGTGTGGAACCACCGCGTGCTGATGGAGAAGACAGATCTCCCGCCCTGCCTGCTTCACTGCCTGGGGGACCCAGGACGCCATCCTTGCCGCCTGCCTGCTGGTAGCCAGCAATTGGTTCACCCCAGCCTGGCCGGAGACTCGGAGTGAAGGAGCAGAACTAGGCTTTCTTTCTGATCCAAGGCTTTTTGCTCGCCCCTCTGTCTCTCTCTAGAGCTACTTGGTCCAAATCCTCCTCCAAAGCCATTGAGCGAGGGGGAGGGAGGTGGCTTCGCTGTGGTTGGAGTCTGGAGCCCATAAGGGCACACTAGCCCCAAGGGGTGGGGGTGCGGGCCACCGGCTCTGGGGCCTTAGGAAGACTTGCCCGGTGGCCCAGGTGAGGGTCCGGTGTCTCCAATCCCGTTCTAGACCCAAACGCACAGGCAGAGAGGTGGAGGCACGCCGCTAACGCACCGCCCCCCCCCCCCTCCTCATTCTACACAATTCCCGGGAAATCTCTAGCAAACCCAGCCCGGTGGCCAGGCGGGCCCAGAGGTGCCTGCGCTCTCGGACCCACCTAGCCGCACAGACGGACCGGGCTGCTCCCCCCACTCGGTCCCCGCGCCTCTCACTCACGCGCGCCCAGCGCTCAGGCCACCGCATGGTCCTCGGGTGGTCGCGGCCGGAGGAGCAGCAGCCGCGTCCCGTGGGTCCGGCTGACGAGGAAGGAGCCGGAGGAGAAGGGCGAGGCGGGCGGAGGCGAGCGCAGGTCTGTGCTCTGGGCAGGGACTCCCGCGTCCTGCCAGGAGGCGGGGCATTCGACCTGCAGCCCGGCTTCCAGGCCGGAGCCGCCCGCCGCCCAGCACACAGGCGCCCTTCAGAGTGAACGAGCCAACCGCGGACCCCGCCCAGCCCGGCCGGCAGCGCCAAGGTCAAGATCGAGATGACAGGGGAGCAGCCCGGACGCGCTGATCCCGGCCCAGAGGCGCACTTTCAAGGGACACCCACGCGCGTGAAGCCGGTGTCCTGCGGGGTCCTCCACTCGCCCGGCCCCGCCTCCTCCCTCCCTTTCCTTCCTTGGAGGAACCAGGTGCCCAGGAGCGCCCCACCCGTCACTGTTACCGAGGCTGAGCCAGTTCTGCGCCCGAGGCAACTCCCGCGGGGTCTGCTCTGCGCTTGTCCTTCCGGGCGCAGGGACTGGGGTGGCGCGCAGAGCACTCACGGCCCCTCCAGGTGGCCAGGGCTGGGGGCAGGTACCGAGCGGCCTGATTGGCGCCGGCCCCACACCCCCAGAGAATCCCCCGGCAGAGCCTGTTCACACGAGCGCGAAGGGAAGGGACAGGGCAGCGCAGGCAGGTGCCTTCCTCCAGTTCCACTGTCCTTTTGCCTAAGAAACGCAAAGGTCTAGCACGGAAAACCCTGCGAGCACAAGTCTTCGTTGGGCCCGACCTCCTGGCGGCGCAGACAGTGTGTAATTCTAGTTGTGATGGGGAGATCTGACAGGAAAGAAGTAAAGCTGACAGCCACTCCACCCACAGTTAATGTTTAAAAGTCTACCAGCTGCTTCTGTGCTGGACCCTTAATGAAAATTTCTGAGACCAGTCTACTCTGAGAACATGACCGAAGGAGATGGAAAGGAACTGTCACTTTTTAGCACGCCCAAAGCATCTCAACATGCAACTCTTCCCTGCCCTGGTCTGCTCATCTTTCTCCTAACTCTGCTCTGCAATCCTGGTTGGACTGAAGACCGGGAGGAGAGAGGGATGGGGCCATCCAGGTTAATGCTCAAACAGCGAGTGTTCTCCTCAAATCAAATGTGTTCCTCCTCATACCTCGGGTGGTCTGGATGATTCAAGTCAATGGTGAATAACGCATCAATAAAAAGTAAAATAACATATAATAAAATTAAAAGCTTGGTCCCTCAGCCCAGGCCCAACTTGTAAAGTAGAGGGAGTAAGAAATTTAGCACTTGGAGCAACCTGCATTATTCCTAAATCACTGTTCTAAACAAACAAATATCCAAAGGCAAGCTACCCACCTGATCCTTCCAGCAGGTTTACTGGTGGCTTCAACACTCCACTTATTTCCTCTCTCTTATCACAGGTTTTTAATTTTGGCCTCAGATTCTCACGTGCTGCCTTTTCTTACACAAACTTCACACTTACATTCCTCCATCTCATTTCTTCTCAAAGGCAAAACTGAAATATGAAGAGATGTGTTACTGGGTTAAAAACAATTAGATAGAAAGTGAGTCATCATAAACCAAAGCTGTGCAATCAGCACCCAGCTCATTGCCATCACCCCAGAACCTCCCCTGCCCACCAACTTCCATGCATTGCCCTTCCTTTCCCTTCCCTTCCCTTCCCCCTAAAGCAACAGTGATCCTTACTTTATAGCATTTACTTCCTTTATATCTTGAAAGTCTTATAAAATTGTTAAGCATCCCTAAACATGACCATTGAGTTTCGCTTTCTGTTTAGCGTGAACAGGTGCACGTGCACGCGTGCTTCTGGCCTCTTTTTTTCACTTGGTTATGTCTGTGAGGTTATTCATCTTTGTTGCATGTAGTTGTAGTTGTAGCCACTACA
>PVJC01016080.1:0-34162 GCA_004026665.1 Murina feae
TGACTTTCAACCAATCTCTTTTCTAGCTCCACCTTCACAGTTACTTCCAGAAGAACCTGGTTGTATCAATGCTTGAGATTTACGGGGATTTGAGGTAAAGTTAGGTTGATTCTTAGGTGCTCTGTTGATAGCTTATAATTCAAATTTCTCAGGTATGTTCAGTTACTACTCACTCGCTTTCCACCTTAGTTGTTGCTCTTCTCTATGCTCACTTTCTCTCTTCTGCACCCCCCTCCCCCACCCTCTGCCCTCTGGGAATTCAATTCCTTTTCCTTTACTATTGTTTTACCACCAGCAGGGAGCATGTGTCATGCGTCCCCATCATTGATCAGAGATCCTTATTCAAATAATCATAGTCTGAGCCAACATGTCAGGATGTCAAGGGTTTAACAGGACATCTGGGTTTGTCATCATTCTTACCAGTGAAGAGCTGGGATGATGTATCCCCGGGATTTGATGTATATACTTGATGCACATAGACTCAAATGATCATTCTGGGTGTAGCTGAGATTCACTCTTGTCATTACTGCAGATGGTTAGACTAGTGGGGAAGGGGTCAAATCCCGAGCCTAGCTTGGAAGTAGAGTAAGAGATCCTTATTCGGATGTAGAATCTTCTCCTGCTTTTTGTTTTGCTAATACTAGCATCTAGGGCCCATCTTTGATAGTTGTAGGTTCTCCTAATCCTAAATACTTAATCAGAATCTATCAGGGTGCTGCAGGAAGAGGTAGAAGATTGAACCAGTAATTCAATAGACTGACTCCGAGGTTCTAATATCGTGGAACAGTCTGTAAATCTAACCATAAAATATGCACTTTCATTGCTATGTAAACATGTCCTTTGCGTCCCATGTACCCAATTTACAACTGCCAGGATGTGTGAGATGCTCCATTGACTGCTGCTGAGTGGGGCAGACTCTCAGCGATGGGCAAGAACAGCTAAGCGGAGAGCGCCTGGGGGCCATGTAGGGGTAGGTCAACCTCTGCTGTGGGTCTATCAGCATGATATGCCATCTACCTGGGGCCAGGCCACCCACTGAAATAGAGAGGGAGCTAGGATGTGACATCCACAAGTAGTACATTTCCTTATGTTCATGGCTCACTTTGGATGCTTGCATGCGGGGATTGGGAACTGGAAAGAACTATTTGTGTTATCTGTGTAGCTTAACATTTTGCAGAGTTGACCCCTTATCTAGGTATGCACTTATATATACAAACCAAGGGCTCAGAGCCTGTTACTTTTTGAAAGTTTCGCCAATTTGATAGTAAAATGGTATTCTATTACATCTGAACAGAAACACCTTTGTTTGTAAAGTTGTGCTTTTTCCCCACCATGGACTTACTGGCCATTTGTATTTTTCTCCTATGAATGTGTTCTTTCACTTACTCAAAGACATTTATTCGTCACCTATTAGCCCTGGGGAAATAGGGTTAATGAGACAGACAAGGTCCCTTCCCATCTCAGAAAGCTCATAATTTAGAGGAAGTAGACAAACATTTAAAAAGCTAATAAATAGTATTTGTGATGTTTCTAGAGCTTGAAAAAAAAAACGTTTTTAGAGACATAATTGGACATGTATGAGTCAGATCTCTTTTATGATGTTGTTTGGGTCTAAACACGTATCCTTTATTCACTTCCTCTTCATGGGCTGAAAATGGCGAGCTAAAGTCTCCATTTACTAGTATGTTTCTGTCATGTGTGTATCTCCAATGCCAAAACACTGCCTGGCACATAGTTGCACTTTCAATATTTATTAAATATCAATATACAAAGTTAAAATACAAAAGAGGTCTTGGGTCAGGCTTTTCCCTCCTCAGAATTGTCAGCGTTGTTCTTCTAAATGCTACAGAAGAGAAGTTTGAGGCCTAACTTCTACCTCCACTACATTTCATCTTTGATTTTCAGCAATTTGACCTTGAGGGATCTAGATGCGGGGTGTGTGTGTGTGTTGATCTTGCTTGGAGTTTAACTTCTTGAATCTATGAGTTTATAGTTTTCAACCAATTTAAAAATGTGTAAGCCAATTTTTATTATTTTTTAGTCCATGTATGCCCTTAAAAAATGTTTATTCTGTTGAGTAAAGACCTATATTTATCTTCTATATCATGTTAGTTTTATCATTCAAATATTCTAATCTTGCTTCTTCTCGGCTACTTATGTATCTTAAAACCTCCAACTAAAAGTGTTGATCTATTTCTAGTCTGTCTATAGTCTTTTGTTTTGTATATTTGAGGCTATATTGTTAGCAACATACATATCCATGATCGTAAGATCATGTATTATTATGTTACTAGTATATGTCATCCTTTGCTCAGCCAGAAGCTGGGCTCACAGCTGGTGAGCGTGGCTGCTGCAGGGGCAGCAGACACAGTGGGGTTGGGATGAGTGGGAGTGGCACCTGGCCTAGGCTCTGACTCCTCCCCAGCCTCCTGCCACTTCGAGCACTGCTACATCCCCTGAAGGATCCCAATTGTGAGAGGGCGCAGGTCAGGCTGAGGGACTCCACCAGTGCACGAATCTGTGCACTGGGCCTTAGTTATTAATAACTAGCTAATTACAATGGTATCAATATCATGCCTAGTACATTTTAGGTGCTCAATAGCCATTCCCTTCCTTCTTGTCTGTGTGTTCAGTTCACAGAACATTCATCCAGGCCTGCCTCCTAAGGTTTTACTTGCCAGGCTCACACCATACCACACCACACCACACATTGTATAATAGACCCTTTAGGTGCCTCTGGGTCTTACTTTCACCCCCTGCTTTCCTCTTCATTGTCCATCAGGAGGCCTAGGGGATTTGAACTGGGTTTTCAGAAGGCAATTACTAGATGGGCTTGATGAAAGGCTGAAAACGGTTGTTTAAAAGGAACACAACTTTGAGGAGCCACTTCCTGGCGAGGACCAAATGCCAACTTACTGTGGACTTACTGGGGGGAGTTTAACTGTTCTCAGGGAGTCCCATGTGGATCGACTAGGTAATTTTTTTTTTTTGAGACATTAGCTTTCAAATTGGTACCAGTTATTCAATGGCTTCAAGCAAAACTGAATAATTTCACAGAAAGTCATGCTGGGTTCTGCTGTAGGATAAGGGGCTCTTGGCTTTCCGAGTCCTCATTACCGAGCCTAACATTTCTTGAAGAACAAATTCCAAAAGAGGAATCAGATTAGAAACAGGAATAGAAACTATTGTCATTCGTGTAAAAAGCGTCACCTGATGTGTTTTAAAAAATCATGATACCAAGATGTGTTTGTGTATCTGTTGGCTCTGAAGCCAGCAGCTGAGTTTCTAACCTTTCAGTTCAAAGACAGAGCAACACATGCCCATCATTCCTTCCTGCATCCTTCATGAAGCAACAAGAAGGAACCTGCAGCCAGACTCACTGTAAACTGGAGACGATAACATCTGCCTGAGGGTTGTGAGGAGGATTAAAGAGATGACTGCGCATCCCTTTCCCCGAAAAGGATTTCACATCATTATTTACTCACTAGAGCCAGAAAAAGGAAATTTCTTGAAATTGCACCCCCTCGCAATCCGGGATCCCTCAGGGGATGTAGCAGTCCTTGAAGTGGCAGGAGGCTGGGGAGGAGCCCGAGCTGAGGCCAGGCACCACTCCTGCTCATGCCAGCCCCACTGTGCCTGCTGCTGCTGCTGCGGCAGCTGTGCTCACCAGCTGTGAGCAGGGCTTCTGGCTGAGCAGCACTCCCACTATGGGAGCACACTGACCACCAGGGGGCAGTTCCTGTGTTGAGTGTCTGTCCCCTGGTGGTCAGTGCATGTCATAGCGACCGGTAGGCTTACATATAAATATATACATATACAAATACATATATATGAAAGGAGCAAAGAGAAGATCAGACATTATAGGCATCCTTTGGGCAGCTTCACCAGGAAACTGCAGTTTCACACTCCCCAGGGAACCACATGTCCATTCCCTGCAGATTACTGGGGGAAGGAAATGGACCGAGGGAAAGATGGGTGCATACACAGTGAGTCAGGGTGATGTCAGGAACATGCTTGCTGCCAGTCAAACCTGGCAAGAGAGATCAACCATTACCCAAAGGGGTTGGCCCATTACAAGCCCATGAAAATTTAGGAATACATAATCCCCAAACAAAAGAGTTTGTTCACACCTGGACAGGAAAGGTCTCTGTAGACAGGGAGAGGGAAGTGGAGGAAGTCAATATGAAGAGGTAGTTCTTAATGATTAAGAGTATGAACTTGGGAACCAGCCTGGCTGGATTTAAGTACCATCTACTGTTTTGCTGCAAAATAATCCAATGTGGTGTTCACGTGAATGTCTGGGTGTGCGAGCCAGTCGAAATGGATGGGCAAGAAGTGGCCCAGGGTGGGGTTGCTGAAGCAGGTCAATGGGTACATGCCGGATACTGTATTATGCTACTTTTGTGTATGTTGCTGAATGAAACCAACAAGCCATAAGCCTCCTAAAAGAACCGAATAAAGGGTATAGAAATAGAAACCTAAGAGGAACTTTATGCGATCAGCCTCTGCATTTGACAATCATTTTAGTAACTGTCTTTCCAGGGCCACAGGCACGAGGGCAAGGTGGCACGGTGTCTCTCCCTGGGAGGCCCAAAAGCCCCGTCAGCCCTGCCAGGCCCAGAATCTCCAAGTATCATCTGGAGTCCTTCCTTTCAACAGCTGCTTTGTCTCCCTGAGGCTCACCTGGAGAGACCCCACATTCTCAGGAACAGCCTGGCCATCAGTGAGCGCATCGCCCAGCCTCTGAGATCGGAACAGCTCTTCTCCCCCCCTCCCACTCACCCCCCAAAAAAGATCTCTCTATAATCAGCAATGACAGGAGAACAGGCACTCAGCAGAGTCCTGGAAATCTGACTTCCAAAAAGGGGCTGCTCCATCAGGAATCAGGACAGAGGTACCCATGTCTTTAGGATACAACACAGCCCCCCTGCCAGCATGGCCAAGCTGCATCAGACACTCAGTGGCCCACCCAATTTGCATCCTTTCAGCAGGAACAGAACCTAACCTGACCTTCCCCCACCAGGACCACTTCTTCCTTGCTGTTTGCTATGTGCTGTAAAAAGCACCATTCCAATTAGAACTCTTATTTTGCTGAGACGGACCAATTAACACATCCTCACTGCCCTCTCCAGATTCTCTGTCTTACCACTTTGTAAGCGGGCATTTTCCCGCCACTGTGTGGTAGCGTTCAAAACACTTTCCTTTGTGCAGGGGTACATGACAAAACTTGCACATGTACCGCGTTTCACTGCGTAGTTTATGAGTGGCACACACACGACAACGACGTAAAACATTTTTATTTTTGCCGGTTCCAAGGTATGTTTCCTCATGTCCATTGACAGTCTCCCTGGTGGATCCGATTTTACTCGTTTCCAGCAAAAAATATAAAATGATGTGTGGTCAGAAAGCACAATTTTCCTGAAAGTGATTCACAGCAGAGAGTGGGGGAAAGGGGTGGGGGAGAAAGCCTCATAGGAGGTGTGCAGGGTAAGGGGCCAAGGCCCCGAGCAGGAGCCCCGGGGACAGACAGCGCCTCTGGCAAAACCAGATAAACATCCAGTGGTTAAAGGCTATCATCTCCTTTATTTGAAAAATAAATATTTCACTTTTGAGTCAACATCTTTGAAATCACATTAAGCACAGAGAAGAAATACAGTCCCTTTGGAAATTGTGGACACATATAGGAAAAGAGTCATGTTTGAAACAATGGCGGGGGGTGAGCACTGATTCCAACTCATTCATGATCCTGACGCCCCTCCTCTCACCAGGGGGAGCTGCACATGGGTTTTAGGAGAGAAAAAGTAACACACACACACACACACACATATACCGCTTTGAAGTCTGAAAGGCACATGAAGTGGACCATAAGGTGTATGGCACGTTCACTGATAAAAAGCTCCCTATTCCCTCCCAAGAAAAGTGGAAAAACTTTAATCAAGTCAAAGAGCAGAGAAGACAGGTGCTCCTGCGCAGAGCTCAGCAGCGGGAAAATCTCTGACGACGCCAGCCATGTCTCCGCGGCGCTCCCCTGCGTCTGGCGCTCACTCGGTGATGGTGGGGCGCGTGGCCACATACACGAACACCACAATCAGGAGCACGACCACGGCCAGGGTGGGCAGCACCACCGTGGTGATCTGCTGCCGGGCCTCCTGCATGGCCTGCTTCCGCTCCTTCTTGTCCCTGGACGTCTCCTTCTTGGGCTTCCCTTTGAGCTGCCGCATCTTTCCCAGGGGATGCTAGGAGGGCGCGTGCGGAGAGGGTTTTGAAGAGCAGGCCACTCTTCTCCGGTCAAGGCACAGAACCTCCTGCAGAGAGAACCGTGATCAAGAACGAATGGAGACAAAGAGAAATCGTCAAGTTCAAAGCAAATGCTAAGCTAGCGAAAATATCTGCAACTTATAAGGAGTTCAGAACAGCAGAGGTCAGCGTCAGCCCCACTAAGTGTGGGCAGGCGGGAGCTGGATATACATCGTCGTGGCCAGCGGCACGCACTGGTGTGCTGTGAATGGGTCACGGCTGTGCTGAGATAGTGCCTCTCAGCCCCTTGGGCGGATGAGCAAGGCCCTGAGTTCTCAGAAACACAATCACTGCAAAAGCACTCACCTCACTGCCTCTGTTCGCAGGAGAGGGGGCACATTTCTCCTTTCCGAGGCTCTACCTGCTTACTCGGCTGTGCTAGCTTCCAGTCTCCCCAGCCAAGCTCCAGGATAAAACCGCAGACAACCCGCAGACCTCAGGCCCGTGGCTGACCGCCTGCCCGGTGCCTGGTCTCAGGCTAGGACAGCCTCCCTGGGACTGAAGAGGGCTCGCAGGCACCAGTGCCTCCCGCCTCCCATCTTCCGTTGGCTCCTTTACCACCCACGCCAACCTTCCAGGGTGGAATCTGGGTCAGCAATGAACGGAGACGGCTAAGCCTGTGGTCCTGCCCCCACCTAACCTAGGGTTCTCAGCTCAGGGTTCTCGGAAGTTCTGTGGCCCAGGGAGGGTGCTCGGGTGGTGAAGCAATGCAGACAGGGGTCTGGGGAGGAACACAACCCAGGATAACTACAGAGCAATAGTTCTATACAAGTCTGACTCTTACCAGTCGCTTTAAAAAGCAACAGAGTGCTCGCCCGGCCCAAGTGGCTCTGTGGTTTAATGTCGCCCTATGAACCAGGAAGTCATGGTTCGATTCCCAGTCAGGGCACATGCCCGGGTTGCAGGCTCGATCCCCAGTAGGGGACATGCAAGAGGCAGCCAGTCAAATGATTCTCTCATCATTGATGTTTCTCTCTCCTTTCTTCGCTCTGAAATCAATTAGAGAGAAAAGAATATATATATATATATATATATATATATATATATATATATATATATATTCACGAGAGAAATAACTTTGGCTGATTTAAATTGAGGAGTTTGCTCAAAGGTCTCTGGCATGTCCTAGGATCCCAGAAAAGCTGGAGGACCCAGACTCAGAAAATGAGCAAGACCAGAGCCCAACTCACACCATAGGCCACGAGGATGTCACAGGTTGTAGCACCACCTGGACACTGAAGCCGCAAGTCCTTGGAAACTTGACACAGCGGCTGTCACTGCCTCCAGGATGAATTCTGCAGCATTGCCAGCGCCATGCGCACCTGACCAGCGGAGCTGAGGCTCAGCATGCCCGTAGCCCAGCCTTCCAACCTCCATCGTAGGTGGAGTGTTTTCTAATCACAAAGAAGGAGTGGGCGTTGGATATGGGTCAGAAGAATAAAGACAAATGTCCATCCTACTCTCCCGGGAGACTAGCATGGAGCTAGAGCTCTCGGGGGCAGAAGAGCAGTGTTTGCCACCACGCGCCTAACAGCGAGGCCTTTGCAACAGGATGCTGTGTGCCCAGTTTGTCCTAGGGCAGCGGGGGGCCTAGCCCACTGTTAAGATGGCACTGACATCTGAGTGACTGTGGGAGGAGGAAGGCTGTGGAATGTGAACCCGGAGATGGGAAAGGTCTCACACGATACCTTCCTGTGGATAGAAGGATCCTAATCTCTTACTGTAGGGACCCCAGAACTGTTTCTGTGTTACCCACAATCAGGCAGAGATTCTTATGGGCAAGATGACTACTGTTACCCTCTTGGGATGACATAATGCCAGCCAAAAGCAATTATTAAAGGTCAGGGCGACCCCACTGGGGCAAGTGCGTGATTTCCATCAGGCTTTTAAAAGTGCCCACTGTTACTTTCTTAAGACCTGACAGGTGTAGGAACCCTTGGCTTTGCCAATTCTCCTTTTCAGATCTTTCAAAGAACTTCGACAGAGCTGGCTGCAAACTCAGGATGTACCTACCCCTTGCTGGGGCAGGTCACCTCACTTCACTCAGCCTCAAGGTCACCTCCTGAACAATGAGAACAACTTCCCTCATGAAGGATGGTGCACAGGTGGCGTCTACCCACCCTCAGAAAAGCAGTCCAAGCCGGCCGAGCCCAACAGAGCTGCTTCCTCTCCGCACCCCTCACCCGCTCCGTGATCCTGGGCAAAGCTCACTGAGCTTCTCTGAGCCCCCACCTCCACCTGGGAGGGGCGCCCCGCCCCTCCTCACAGGACCATGGTGAGGATGAGACAAGAATCCAGACAGAGCAGGCTTATCACCCCACTTTAGAGATGAGAAAACCAGGGAGCACGAGGAAAAAGGTCTTGTCAGTGTCAACCGGTGTGGGAACACTCTCAGCGGCTTCTCAGAGAGCAGTGGACAGCTTCCCTGTCCAAAGCTTCGAGCCCCGGCCCTCTTTCTCCCTGATGCATCCTCACAGAATTGTTTTCAAAGATGCGAGCCATTAGCTGCACTCTGATTTGTAGCCAGTTTCCCGCTTCAGGCCTGTGAATAAACAGAGGACCCCGCGGTGGCTGGCACAGGACTGGCCGCAGGCAGGCAGCCCGGGGGCCCAGAACACAAGGCCCGGGCACGCTGGCTAACAGCACCAGCGGTTTTCGCTCAGCTCCTTTCGCTGCTGTCTGCATCTTCCCGCGCGGGTGTGGTTGACATTCATAGGCTAAGGTGACCAGATTTAAAGCAGTACACCATTGACCGAGGGGGGGGAGGGCGAGTTCTGTCTTTTTCTTATTACTTAAAATATTCCAAAGAGTAATCGGACTTTTTTAAAACGCCGCGGGACGCGGGACAAATTGTTAAAAATCAGGACTGTCCCATCTGGTCACCTTATCATAGGCCCCAGGGCTGCCGTCTGTAACATGCAGTACCCAGAGGCTCGGGAAAAAGCCTTGAGTTGCTGGCGACAGTGGAGGTTTGGTCGGGACTTAAAGGACACCATGGTCCGAATTCCGGGTTCTTCTTTAGGCTAACGTGGACGACCTCCTGTCCTCCTCACCGGTGCTGTGGGCCTCAAACCACAGCCCTGCTCTCTCCCCAGGGCAGAGCGTCAGGGAGAGCCCGTCCGAGATGACACGTGAGAAGCAGGAAAGGGACCAGCCAGGACGCAAGCGGGGAAGAGCAGCAGGCAGCGGGGGTGGAGGGACTCCCTGATACATCCTCACAAAATCATTTTAAAAGATGCGGGCCATCAGCAGCACTTTCCCCTTTAGGCCTGTGAATAAACTAAGATGAATCTGGAAGACGGGGCAGAGGCCAGCTTACCCAGGCGCTCGCAGACCATGGTGAGGAGTCGGCATTATCCCAAGAGCAGCGTGAGGGACTGAGGGCTTCACCCCAGGAAGCGCATGCCCTGTCCTTGGAGAGCAGGGCACAGGGAATGCAAAGGGAGGCTCTTGGAGCAGGTCAAGGAGGGAGGGTCAGTGTTCATGGAGAGGAGGATGGAGTCAGGTACAACTGACAGGACCTCCTGACAGATCAAACTTGGTGATGAGGGGAAGGGAGGAGTCGCAGGTGGACCTAAGGTTCGGAGCTTGAGCAACTGGTGGGTGGTGATGCTCCGTCACGAGATGGAGGAGGATGGGGTGTAGATTTGAGAAAGAGCAAGAGGTGCTCCGTTCACCCCTATCCACATGTGGGGAGGCCTACTAGACATCGCCATGGAAACATCAAGGCGGCGATGAGCTCAGTGAGTCAGGAGCTCAGTATGGGCTGCAGATCGACATTAGGAAGTCACAGCCAAGGGCGAGGTGAGCTCAGTGAGGGCAGGGAGATGGAGGAAAGGGTCTGGGGAGGGCCCTGCAGCACCTGACAGTCAGAGGACAGGTAGAGGGAAGCTAGCAAAGGAGCCCGGGAGAAGAGGCAGGTGAAGAAGGGGAGAATGAGGAGTCCTGGGGACCACGAGAGTCAACAAGGGCACCAAACTCTATCGAGAGGCAATGAAGCTAAAGAAGCATCTGCAGGATGTTGCCACGTGGAGATGTGACCTGAGTAAGGTCAGCAGAGTGAGAGTGAGGGTTCAGATGAGGGTTACTAAAGGCGAGGACCACAGACTGTTACTTGTCTGAGAGAGAGAAGCTCTGCCGGAAAGTAAAGGCACACACTGCTTCCTCCGCTGAGGAAGTTTTGCCACTAAACAGATGTCAGCTGAACTAAATTATGCAGAGTGCACAGCTGATTTACATTCCGGAGCGCACTCCTTAATTCTGTAACGGCTTGTGATCGATGGTTCGCACGCCGACACTTCGACTAGCACTCTGACCCGGGTCTGAAGTTCTCCTGGAAGAACTCGTGGGGCTGAGAGAGAGAGGAGAGGATGTTTGAGGGTCCACAGAATGGGATGCTGAAAAAGAGGGATTCCGCAGGACAGCTTCGCCTGTGATAGAAGCAAAGGCACAACTTCGAATCCAGCGAGAGGGGAGATGGAGAAGACGGATACAGGAGGCAGGTCTGTTCTGGTGGGAACGGGAGGCATCTATTTTCTTAGTGAAGGGAAAGGGCTTCTGCTTTAAGTCTGAGAGTTGGGAAGCAGGCTTGAGCAAAGAGGAGGCACGGCCCAGCCAGCTTGACTCAGTGGCTGAGCATCAACCTATGAACCAGGAGGTCACAGTTTGCTTCCCAGTCAGGGCACATGCCTGGGTTGCAGGCTTGATCCCCAGTGTAGGGTGTGCAGGAGGCAGGCAATCCATAATTCTCTCTCATCACTGATGTTTTTCTCCTTCTCCCCCTCTCCCTTCCTCTCTGAAATTAATAAAAATATATTAAAATAAAATAACAAAGAAGGCATGAAATAACCTTCTTGCAGAGTGAAAAAGCCAACACAGCAGGAAAGCACCAGCCCTTCTGGTTGATGCTCTCAAATGCTTCATATCCAGGTCCCACCTCTGCCTATCAAATGGTCCGGCCTCAGCCCACTGGACCGGACGGCCCACTGGGCCAGGAGTGGCTCATCCAGACTCTGCCAGGACCTTTAAAATGCGTGGCTTGCCTTGAAAAGATAAGCTGGGCCTCTATCTCAGAAACCTAAACTAAGAAACAACAAGGGACACTGACGTCAGACAATCACACAGATGGAGGCACCGTGGAAGCCTCCCGATGCCACATGCACTAGACAGTAGAGGGAGCCAGGTGGGAGAGAAATGGGAGGACCCCTGACTCAGAGAGAGGGGACACCGCTCTTGTCTCTCTAGTATAAGGTGACCAGATTTAAAGTGGTACACCATTGACGGGGGGGGGGGGGGGGTTTCTTCCTTTTTTTTTCTAATATTACTTAAAATATTACAAAGAGTAATCGGCACTTTTTTAAAAAGCTTTGGGACGTGGGACAAATTGTTAAAAATCGGGACATCTGGTCACCTTACTCTAGTGCAGTCCCTGCAAGGCCCAGCCCTATACAAGCTCCTGTCCTTACGTTATGCTGACTGTTCCTGTATCTTACAACAGACACCGCTTTTACCCCGAGCTGGCTCCAGGGGACCTCTGTGTCGTCCAATGGAAAGAGCCCAGGCTAACGTGATGAATCAGCTTTTACAAATGGGAAATCCATAGCCTTGCCACTAAATGAGGGCGTGGCAAGATCAAAGGTCAAACCCACATCTGCCTGACCCCCAGCCGAAATAGTCCCATCCTCCTGTGCCAGCCTCACAACTTCCCAGCCTTTTACCCACTGTGGGGCCATGTCATTGCTCACCAGTCCCCGGCAGAGAGGAAGGCAAGGATGAGGCTCACAGGGCACAGCCTGCCTTCTTTCTCACCAAACAGCCCAGGCAGGTTGGAGAAGACCCTAGGTGAGCCCCAGCTTCCCAACCACAGCCGCCTCTGGGTCCCCTAACCAAGGAAACGGAAGATGTCACAGACAGCTGAGTTCTACCAACTCTAAGGAAACTCCACTTGTTCTGCCCCTCCCCCATCAACACTCACGGCAACTAGTCAGCCCTAGACGTGCCAACTGGTCCCCAGTATGTGGGGGCAAGGGGTAGGGAGGCAGAGAGAACGCAGGGGAACACATCCTTTCTGACAGAACTGTTGTTAAATTCATCATTTTTCTCCAATTATAGCTTTCCAGTCTTTTTTTCTATATATGTGTACATACTATATATGTATATATACACACGCATGCACACATTAAATTCTTTGTGTATTTTTTTTCAAATTTAGAGACTATAACAGGATGGATCCTATTAGGAAAACAGCAGGAGCAGAGGTAAGAACAAGGGTCTGAAATCAGGTTTGAGCCTCAGCTCTGTTGGGTCTAGCTACATGACCCTGGATAAGGCACTTAATCTCTCATGTCCTGACTTTCCTCCTCTGCAAAATGGAGTAAAAAAACCAGCTTGTAGAGTAACTGAAAAAAATCCTAAAACATGTATGATCTGAAGCATCTAGTAACCTCTGAGGACCAGGCCACAGCAGATGCTCCATAAATGGCACACGGATGGTGCCGACGGGTACCAGGCTCATCAGAGTGATCACTGCGTAAGTTATATAAATGCCTAACCACTCTGCTGTGAACCTAAAACTAATACAATACTGCATGTCCATGGTAATTGAAGGAAAATTCTAATTTTTAAAAATAATAACTAAAAAAGTGGCACATAGTAACGTGCTATCCAGGAAGATGTGGATATGGGTCATGTGGTGCATGTCTAGTGGAGATGTACCACGTGACCCACAGATAATGAAATCCCTCCATGTTTCCTCCTTTCCCGGGGCAGGTTCACCAATCTGCTGCTGGGCAGGTTAGTTCACGGGTCCGATGTGAGAAGAAGGTGGGTTCTAGCTATGGAGGAAAGGTCCAGGCTTGTACATCCCACCCAGCTCCCATATCCCAGACCTGCTAACCCAGCCCTGCCCAGCAGCCACCAGCCACCAGCCACAGGTGGCATTTATAATGTGGCCACACTCCAAACTGAGCTGTTTTGCAGTGTGAAGACTTAGTACAAAAAAGAAAAAGAATGTAAAACATCTCATTATATTTTTTATACCGATTACATGTTGAAATAATTATTTGGGGTATATAGTGGGTGAGATAAAACATATTGTTAAATTACTTTCACCTGTTTTAGTTTTACTATGTTTTTCCCCCCACTTTGTGATAGGGAAAGCTGAGGCACACTAAAGTCGAGGTAATTTCTGAAGTCACCAGGTTAGCACACAACGGAGCTGAGATGAAAATCTCATTCCAAAACCTGTTCCACCCCCTTTGTTAAAAGGGCATATCTCTCAAGGAGACCCTGCTTTCACATACCCAAAGGAGAAACTGCTAGTTGACCCTAATTTTTAAAATTCCCATTCCTCTCCCCCGTCCCCTTTAGTATCTGTCAACTTGTTCTCTGTGTCTATAGGTCTGTTCCTGTTTTGTTTATGCATTTTTTAATATTACTTAGATTCCACATACAAGTGAGATCATATGGTATTTGTCTCTCTCCGACTTATTTCACTTAGCAGGATACCTTCTAGGTGCATCCACGTTGTTGCAAATGGTAAGATTTTTTTATTGTTGAATAATATCCCGTTGTATATATGTACCATATTTCTTCATCCATTCATCTACTCATAGGCACTTAGGTTGTTTCCATATCTTGGCTATTACTAGTAATGCTGCAATGAACCCAGGGTTGCATATATCTTATAAAATTAAAGGCAAGTTATCTTACATACAAACTGTAGAGTTATAGTAGAAATTCTATAGTAGAGTAGAAAAAGTTACAGTAAAAAACTGTAAAGTAGCTAGCTACCACTTATAAAATGCTCATTTCACTCTAAACACAGAAGAAATTAACAGTTTTGCAAGATTGTTATTTTTACCCATATTTTACATGAAGAAGCTAAGATTTAGAAAAGTATGGTGACTTGCGTGTGATCAAAGACTAGTTGGAAAGGAGCACAGTTTCAACCCCGGTGTAAAATCATAGTAAGTACTCATCTGGTACTTAATGAATGAACAGAATGAGGATTTGAACTCAGACCAAATGCCAAAGCCCAGCATTCCTCTTTGTGTGACCCTACTGTACCTCCCATCACCCCACAGCTAATAACAGCAGCTATCACGTCTGCATGGCTCACTACCTGTCAGGCTACCGCCCCAAAGCCCTTACAAACACGCAAACCTGACCGTGGCCTTCATCCATTTTGCAGATCAGGGGACTGAGACTCAGAGAAGGCCGCAGGTGGCTAGTCAGCAGTGCAGCTGGGATTTAAATCTAGCTCAGAAACCCTTCCTCCCACCCCGCAAGCTGCCTCCAGGTGGCCAGGCCGCCCCTGGAAACACATCCCTGGAAATGGCGGGACTAAGAATCAAGAGTCCATGCCTTGTTCTAGCCCATCAGCTCTGGAAGCTGCAGACACAGGTAAAGTGTGTGAGAGGGAGCCCAGGCCCTCCTGAGCTGGTCTCCCTTAGCAGCACGCAAAGCCTGGTCCTTACACCCACACCCCTGCCCAGATTCCTGGAAGGTTTCCTTGCATGCATGCCCCAGGCTGTGCATCAGCCCTGGGTTATTATTTATTTTTTTAGTTTACTGAATTTTTTTTTAGAGAAAAAAAGGGAGGAGGAAAGATAGCGAGAAACATCTATCGTCTGCCTCCTGCACGTCCCCTACTGGAGATCGGGCCTGCAACCCAGGCAGGTGCCCCTGACCAAGAATCACACTGGCAACCTCCTGATACATGGGAGGGTGCTCAACCACTGAGCCACCTGACCAGGGCACTTTAGCCCTGGACTTAAAGATGCCCCACATCCTGCTTGACTTCCCAGGTGGGCCAGGCTACTCGCAAGGCCCCAGAGGTCACAGGTAGTTGAAGGGGTGCCCTCAGAGCACAGTGTGACCTGGCCCAGTGACGATGGTAAGCAGCTGTGGACTGTGTCAGTTGCACCCCCACCTCCCCACACAATCAAAGCAAGCACAGACACCAGACGCAGGTGGCAGCCCCCCCAGAAGACCCCTCCCAGGGATGGAGGACAGAGGCTGCCCAGGGACTCTCACTGCCATCCTCTCCTGAAGTGCCACAGCTCACCTGTCTTCAGAAAAGGCAGCTGAAGGCGCTCCAAGAAAACAGAGGCATTTTTCTCGTACTCCCAAATCAGGAACTCAAATGAATAAACAATACACAAGAACGTCTATGTGGGAGAATCTCTCCCTTCTTTTCTCGTAGCTGCACGATCATAGCGTGGGCAGGAGAAGGGCTGGGCTGCTCCACGCTCCGTGCGAGGAGCCTGGGAAGCTGCCTGGGTTCAGGTAGACGTAAATTGTGTGCTTGAGAGAGAGCAGCGGCTCTGCGGCCCATCAGGTGTGCTGGCTCCACTGTGCGTCCCCGGTATGTGGCCATAATGGGCCTGTGATCACTTCACTTCAGTCTGCGGCAGAGAGGGGGGGCAGGGACGGGCAGGCTGCCAGGAGAATTGTGCAAGATGGGACTCCTGACACCCGCTAAGCACCTGCTGATAACATGAGTGCCTTCCCTAGGGACACAGACATGAACAAACAATGACAGCCACACGCAGGCCGGCTCCAGGGCCACCCCCTGCTCACCAGCCTCAGAGGTGGGAGGCGGGGGCTCGCGAACTGATAGCTATTGTGGGGATCAGAGCTACCGACAGACAGAAGCCGATGGACTCCAACACACGCGCACTTACTTCTCTCACCACGGGCAGAAGGAAGAACAAAATGGGTAATTTCGTTCCGGCAGAACCAGCTACTCCTAAGTAAAAAACCCCGAGAACATGAAAGAATCGTTGGGTAGGTTGCTAATTACACATCAAAAGCTAAGGTTGTCAATAAATTAGACCACATTGCCTCAGCACACTGGGGTTTAGAAAGTGCTTCCCGTGCATTCGTTTCATCTTCACAGCAACCCGGCTTGTTACGTGCTGTTGTCCTTATTTAACAGGAAAAAGGAGAATACAGAGCAATTAAGCTCCCGTCAGGGCTCCAATCCCCCTCTTGGCACTTCTAGGATCGGGGCCCTGAGCAGGTAACTCAACCTCTCAGACCTTCGAAGACTCTGTCCTTCGAAGACTCTGTCTGTCCCAACGCCTATCCTTCAAATACTTTTTGAGCGTCTGCTCTGTGTCAGGGGACATGCTGAGGATGCAGCTGTGAGCAAGACAGGCAAGAGGTTGCCTTCATGCAGTTTACAGGGAATGGGGGAAGACAGACAACTGACCAAGGAACAGAATACGTGTCAGATGACGCTGTGTGCTGCGGAGAAAGTAAAGGGACGTGCTCCCAGAGGCTGTAAATTTAGACAATCAACCAAGGAAGGCTTCGTGAGACAGGGACACTGCACCAGAGATGCGAAGGAAGCGACAGGTGCCAATTCCTAGGAAGATCTTCCAGGAGGGAGGGGCATGTGCAAAGGCCCTCAGGTAGCCACCCCCCCCCCCCCCCCCCCCCCCCCCCCCCCCCCCCCCCCCCCCCCCCCCCCCCCCCCCCCCCGCCCTCCAGCCCCAGCATGTCTGAGAGGCAGCACTGGAGAGGGCAGAGGGCAGCCTTTAGAAGTGAAGACAGAGTAGGAGCCGGTGGAGGGCAAGATGGTGGCCACCAGAGGGCTCTGCTCGCATCTAAAACTGAACACCGTCAAGACTATATAGGGCAGAGGGGCAAGGCTGAGGCCAGAAATCAGTGAAGATGCTAATGAATGACTCAGGTGACACACGGTAGCTTGTCCCGGGCAGGGGCAGGTATGGTGAAACGTGGTCAGAGACTGAGTGCACGCTGAAGGCAGAGTCAGCCTGAGTGACCTGCAGGCTAGAACTGGAGTGTGAAAAAGGAAGACGGACTGAGGCTCTGTGTGCTGAAAGGCAGTGTGTGTGGGAGCCTGGAGGTGCCACTCAGGGAGCCGGGAAGATGCAAGGGGGGAGGGTGGGAAGCATGGACACATCGGGTGTGAGATCCTATTGGACATCCTGAGCAGAGCAGCCACCAGTGAGCAGGCCGTTGGAAGAATGAGTTGGTTCAGGGAGATGGCTGGGCTGCAGGCAGGAACGCGGGAGCTGTCAAAGCGGAAAGCCTCGAGGCTGGTGAGTGCAGACAGAGAAAGGGGCTGGGAACCAAGCCCTGGTGGGATCTAACGTTTAGATCTTGGGAAGCAAAGAGGAGTCAGGAAAAGAGGCTAAAAAGATATGAACGGAAGAAGGAGCTGCCCACTGGACATGGCCACGGGCGGGTGATGGGTGACTTGAGAGAACAGCTTGGTGGAGAGGTGAGAGGGAAGATGGGAGTAGGTCTGAGAGTGGGAAGGAGCAGAGAGAATGGAGACCATAAGCAGGCAACTCCTCTCAAGACAGGACTCGGGGGCTGAGAGTCTATGCAGAAATCCTAGTTCTGCCATCTGTGAGCCCTGGACCTTGGGCAAGTGACTTCATTTTTCTGTGCCTCAGATGTCTCATCTGAGAAATAGGGACAATAATCATACCTAGTGAAATGATACATGAGAGTAACGCCTGGTACATAGGAAATACTGTGTGTTAGTTGCCATCATCCCCCATCACATCGCCATTACAGTCACGCATCACTTCATGACGGGAATATGTTCTGAGAAATGTGTCACTGTGTGAGCACCATACAGTGAGTGCACTTAGATGGTGCAGCCTACTACACACCTAGACTATATGGTGCAGCCTACTGCTCCTAGGCTACAGCCCTGTGCAGCGTGGTACTGTGCTGAACACTGCAAGCAGCTGCAATGCACTGCACAACATTACAAAGGCTATGACATCACCAGGCAACATAAATTTTTCAGCTCCATTATAATCTATGGGGCCACCGTTGTCCATGTGGTCCATCACTGATCAAGACATTATTGGGTAATGCATCACACTATTATAAAAATAGGCTCAGACGCAGAACATGAGGACAAGCGTTTTGTGTGTTTGGGCGATTACAGAACAAGTGCACTAGAGGGAAAACGGACCAGGAGAAGGAACTGATGGAGAGAGAAGCACGAGCTGGGACCCTGCAGGGGGGCCCGACGTGGAGGCAGGAGTTTGTGCAAGTTCTCAGAGGTTCTCAGGGAAATGGGAAGAGTGCCATCAACTAAGGATGCAGGTGGAGGGAGGAGAATTCTCAGAGAGAGAAGCTATTAAACAGCTGTCCAGGAGGGGAGAACAAATCCATTAGAGGACTGCTGTGTCACCCAGCAGTAACCACAGGACCAGAGCCACCTGTGGTCACAGGTACAGCTATCACAGGGAGTGAGGCAGGTGCAGGTGCAGGGCTGGGGGCTGGGATGTTGGATGTAACTAGTGCAGGGGTTCTGTCAGACCTGGGTGACAAAGTGAGAGAAGCACAATGTGAGGATTGCATGAGGTCACAAAAGAAAAGTCCTGCTGTTGTCCCCAAAACTTAAGTGTCCCGTCCCAGGAATCCCCTCCCCCCATAGCCACTTTCCCATCCCCAACACACACAGGGACTTCAGGATCTGAAAACTCTGTGGGACTCTCAATTCTGCTCTTTCTGCCCCTCCCTTTTCAGTTCCAGTTACTGTCACATTTCTCAGGCCAAGATGTGAGGAGATGACACCTCTCCTGCTTGTCTCAGAGAACAAAGAAGCCATGTGAGTGCAGGCTGGTCTCCATTCCACACTCCTTCCAACCTCCAGGGAACCCTGGCTTTCCAGGGACCTGTCCTGCAATTGCACAGAGCTCCCGAGGTGCTCAACCACCAGCTCCTCGCACAGAAGAACGGTGGGGACACAGAAAGAGCAGGGGCCTTCGATGGATCTTGTTATTTAATCCCAACAGCCCACTGCTCTTCTTCATAGGGGCGTTTTAGAATTAAATAAATAGTGATCCAACCTCCAGCACAGAAACTTCATTTTAATTAGTTGATCTGAAGCAAGTTCAACCATGGAAAAGACAAAGTAGTTATAACGCACAGATAAGTTAACAGTAACACACACCACACGAACCGAAACCCATGTTTTACCAAGGTGATATGCAAGCTGACGATGCACAACATTCCGATCATCTTTTCTATTTTGTTTTATTTCACTAGGAAAAAAAATGCCAGTTGTCATCGACTAAAAGAGATTCCACAATCAGTTGATGGGCTGTGACCTGCAGCTGATAACTACTGGATTAAGAAGACCTATCCCCGTTATGAGGGGCTACTACATGGTTAAGTCCTGTTCCCAGAAAAAGGTTGTAGAAACACTCAGTCACAAGGTCTCCATACCAAAAGGAACATTCCTCACACACAGGAGAAGTGCTTGGATTAGGTGCGCCCAGAAGACAAGCTGAACCAAGGGGCAGCAGTTGTAGGGAACCAGGCTGGACTGCATTTTGGGTAGGGAGCTCCCCACCTCTAGGAGAAACCAAGAGACTAATGGGATGCTATAAAAGGGATTCAGGAATCAGCGGGAAAAGGTGGATCCAAGATTCTTTCCACTCTGACGTCTTCTCTATCTTGATGAATAACAGGCTGTTACGAGGATGAAACGGAAAGAATGTGTGCGAAGGCGCTCAGAGATGTCACAGGATTTTCTAAGAACTGGCATTCCTTAAAGGGCAACCCTTTATCCAAACCTGTAGGTTGCTTCAAGGTCACCTGCTATGCAGTTAGGTATTGAAGACAGCAGGTACCGAGAGTAAGCATCGTTAATTTAGCACATTTTCAACAACAGCTCAACTCTGTGGCAGCTCAAGACCAAGACAGGGTTGGGTGGTGATCTGGTGACAGCATGCGCACTAGGCAGCTGTGTGTGCTGGTTTTCTTAAGGTGATGCTTTGCTAACATTTCCATCTCAAATATGGCCGAAGTGAGTGCACACTCACCCCTGGAGGCCAGGTCTGAAGCAGATTCACTGCAAGAATAAAATTCCATTTGCCTCCTCTTTTACCTTAAAACGTCTAGCAATGGTATAGAACATTAGCCCTTGTTTGCTTTCCAGGGGATTGGCACCCTCACGGAGGCTGTGCGGCTCTCACTGAATGCTGACAACATGGTCCCCGTGCCACAGCCTCTACTGCATCACAGGCTCCCAGCTTAGAGGCAAGAAACAAGGACCACAAAGCAAGTAAGTGGTGGGAGAGATTCAAGCCCAGAAGTCTGGTTCGAGAGCCACAAGCTTTGTTAAATTCCCATCTAACACTCACACTTGTTTTCATATTCTCTAAATGTTACTTCCCCCAAATCTCTGGGTGAAACGTGACCCTGAAGGAAGATGTGCACACTCACGCCAGGGTTCTGCCTGCATACGACGGGCACCCTGGGAACAGAGACCCACTGCTCTCCCAGGACCCACCGCCTGTCCTCACTGCTGTGGCCAGGCCTGAGCTAACGGCCCCTTTGCTCCCAGACACGTACCACCATCCTCATGTTCTATTCGGCAGCGTCTTCATTAAAAACCAAGATATCACAAGCAGCGGCTGTTTATGGCATCTTTAAAATGAAAAATTCAGCTCTAACACAAATTACTGCAAGTTAATTACAGAGCCTAGCGGATGGCAGACACACTGAGGAAGAGTAAGTTAATGGCTGAATCATCAAACACAAGCAACCTCATGCACTCAACAACATACATCTGGGCCTTCACAAACAAGGAAGCTGGGGGCTCCCCCACTGAGTGAGGGTCAGTCTCAGGAAGAGGTGGGCATGCTCACGCATCCATTCATTTATTCAACGCTGCTGGGACTAGCTAATCATACAGCCATTCACGAGTCAATTCATTCATTCAGTCACTCACAGGGCGCCAACCACATGCCAGGCACAGGGGACCCTGCTGTGAATATGCAGACTGATCAACCCACTGCTCCATCAGATCAGTCACTGATTCAGCAAATACAGGACAACCGTGAGGCGCGAAGACTGTCCTGGCAGTGGGGATGGAATAAAGAACAACACAGAGTCCCTGCTCTGAAGGAACACGTGCGATAGCAGGGGGAGACGGGCAGAGACGAATAAATATGTCACATGCAAAGGAGTGAAGTGCTGTGAAGAAACACTAAGCAGCATAAGGTGACAGAGGAAGGGACTGTAATACAGAGCATGTTACAAGGGACCACATCTCTGATTAGAGAGCAGAGGCCAGAAGGAAAAGCAGGAGGAAGCCTGGAGCAGATGAGAGGAAGAGGAGCTCTCGGCTGACTGGGACATGCCGCTGATGTCCAACGAGTGAGAGAAGAGCAGAGGAGGCCAGGAGATCCATCCAAAAAAAGCCACACTCCACTGGCGAATGGCTCAAAGCTTCCACCATAGGCCTTGATGGCTGCCAAAATGAAGATATTCTGCAAAGAGCAGACAGTAAACTGAGCTGCTATCAAATACTTACACAGCAGCCTGTCTCTGTTCTCGAGTCTCCACAGGGCGGATTTTGGGGGAAGAGAAGGAGAAGCACCCCCTCAGACAATGAACTTGGCTGCTGAAATGGAGTCTGCCACTGAGTGATAAGTATATGGCTTTTACTTCAATGCCACCTCTTTTTGCTGAAACTTAAGCTGGTTTACCAAACGGAATAGTCACACATGGTTTGGGCAAAGGACACAGAACAAGAAGGCTTTTGACCACTGAAGACAAGGTCGACTGATTCTGCCAGGCCCAGGGAGTCCCCAGGTCAGCAATGAGCTAGGTCCCTTGCTGCTGCTAAGGCAAACCCGGTCATGCAATGGCCCCTTTGAGAGGGGGTCTCCGAGCCACCTTCAACTCCGTCTTCCGCCACTACCCCTGCCGTCCCTCCCCCCCCCATTTACTCACCACAGCCCCATTCTAGGGGCTATATTCTCCCTCTGCACTGATTCCACATCCCACCCCACCTCCCGGTGAAATAAATGTTGCAGACACACATGCACTCCGAACTCCAAGCCTGCATGCTCTCCCTGCCCTCAGTGAGGTCCTCAGAGCCTCTCCCCACACAGCCTCCTGCCTCCAACCTCCTGATGCCTCAATCTTCAGACAGAATGACTCCACTTAAACCCTCTGTGATCTCAGCCCTCTAACTAAGAAGCCTTCCGTGGCCCCCAGTGCCAACAACAGTGCAGACCTGGCCTGGCTTTCCAGGCCCCGTGTGCCAAGCCCAGTCCTGTCAAGCAGCTGGACTTCTGCATGTAGAGGTAGGAAGTCAATGTGTGCCTATGACCACGTCTTTTCATTTTGGCTGGCTTTATGTATGTATTCACACCACTAAGAAAACTCCCCTGGTCCCCTTAGTCAAAATTAATTGCCCTTTTGCCCTCCTATGCTTTTAAAATAGCCCTTCGTCTGTTCTGCCTGTTTAAAGAGTTCATCACCTTTTGCCCACCTTCCCCACTAGTATTTGCTGAATGACATGAGCCTGTTCCTCGTACTGATGTTTGGGGGTTTCCCAGACGCCTCCCCTCTCCTGTATTCCCTACATCAAACTGTTCCCAAAGTCCTCCAGTCCCTTATCCTAAACATCTTCCAAACATATCCCCTCAGCCCCAGCCCCACCAGCCCTAGGTCAGGCCCTCGTCTTTGTCCATGAGGATTCTGTAGCAGCCTCTTAACCTGTGCCTCCCCACCTTACCTTTCCACTTTCTTGAGCCTTAAATAGTGCAAACATTTCTCTTTTTCTTAATATTCTTACTGGTTTTAGAGAGAGAAGAAGGGAGAGAGAGAGAGAAACATGGATCAGCTGTCTCTGGCACAACCCCTCCCAGGGACAGAGCCAACAATCCAGGCATGTGTCCTGACTGGGAATTGAACTGGCGACCTTCTAGTGCACGGGATGATGCTCAACCGGCCAGGCAGTACAAACATTTCTAAATCCTTCTGAAGTCACTGCCCATGAAGGCAGGGCAAGGGATACTATAACCTGTCCATTCCACGCACCTTTCCTTACCAACAAAACAGAATGGGGTAACAACCATGAAGAATCGCTATAGAGGTGGACGCAGGAGAAGTATACATTTTCTCTAGCAAAGGGGTACAGATGACTCATTTAAACCTCATATGTGTTTAAAGTCTAGTTGTTGGAACTTCTTAAGTGAAAGCACATCCCTGCCATAAATATCTTCACACTTCCAGGTTAACAACCAACCAAACCATGCTAAACTGATAATAAGAAAGCCAAGCACGCCCTAACCGGTTTGGCTCAGTGGGTAGAGCGTCGGCCTGTGGACTCAAGGGTCTCGGGTTCGATTCTGGTCAAGGGCATGTACCTTGATTAGAGGCACATCCCCAGTAGGGGGTGTGCAGGAGACAGCTGATCGATGTTTCTAACTCTCTATCCCTCTCCCTTTCTCTCTGTAAAAAATCAATAAAAATATATTTTAAAAAAAAGAAAGCCAAACGAACAGTTACTGACATTAAATATCTAGATTCTTAGCAATTAAAAGATTGTCACAAATTCGAGATGGCATTAGAGCACTGTTTCCGATCCCCGGGAGCCCCAAACACGCACTGCTCGACGGACCCTGAAGCAAACACCGCTGAGCCAGGCGAGGCAGCTGAACGCCCAGGGAAATATGAAACACGGTCATCAGGGCAGTCAGTTACCACCAATCACATTTCAGGAACGTTTAGTAACATCTCTGTAATTACTGGTGGGTGGCCTGCCATCATCCCTTGAACTTGGAAGTATTGGGATTTTGAGTCCCACACCCACAGAAATTGGTAACAGAACTTGTGAGCCTGAATCGGATCACCCTTCTCCTGCCATTTGGGAGAAGAAGCCTTAAAAGTAGAGACGGAGCTACAGAAACCCTGCCATAAAAGACAAATGGGATCCAGCGATGACCTAGGGGAAAATTCCACAGGGGCACTCGCTGCACCATCTGGCCCCTGCCCGCCCTCCAGCCCCCACCCCAGGCCTGCAGTGGTGCGGCCACAGCAGCCCTCCAGGCAGCCATCTGGGCACTGCACGCTCCTGCTGACTCCCGACCTCTGTCCTTGCCACTGTCTGAAATGTTCTACCTCTTTCTCCCAAGCACTTCTTTCACTTGGCAAGCTCTTTATTCAAGACCTACCTCTAAGGTCACAAACCTTGAGAGCATTTCATGACTTTCCGGGCCCCAAAGTGAGCGAAGTTTCATCCCCCTGCGCTGTGACAGCTGGTGACCAACTCCACCACAGTGCACGTCACGCTGTATTAAGATCTCCCTGCCTGGTATCCCACCACAGCCTTGGCTTGTAACTCATCAGAGTGACCCACCAAACTGGTAGCATAAGCATAACCAATGGACACAAATCACTGGGGGGTAGGGGAGGCTGGGGGAAGGGCAGGGGGAAAAAGAAATGTATGTAGTAATCTTTGTAAAACTTTATGTAATAAAAAATATATACATATATAAAAAAAAAATAAAGTGAAACACAACAGTGAAAAAAAAGTTTCAAATTCAAGGTCATAGAAAAGCTGTCTCAATTTGAGGCCATTGTGCACCAAAAATAAAGCTGAAAGCTCAGTATTCCCATTCATTACCTTGAATGAAAGGTCTGAGGAAAATGGGGAGCATCTCTCAACTAAGAACTTCTGTTTCAGGTATGTGGTGGTATCTGCATGGCTCCACAAACAAACACACAAAAGTAGAGCTCAAGAGCAAATAAGGAAAGCAAATGGGTTTCGGGATAGGAGATATGTGTCTAAAAAGGGGAGCTGTGTACTAATATTTACTGTGTTTCTTATTTCCCCTGTTGAAAATCGGTCTTTTCTTCTACCAGCCCGGAGCAAGTTTTATTCATGATTTCCTAAGCTAAAATACTGCACATATTTTTATATCAAAATATTTGGGGGAAGAGTGCTACTTGGAAAGTAGCAAGGGTGTTATAATTTCAGTTGATTACATGTTGGTTATTCACTTATTCGTGATCCAAATGAAATGAAATGAAATCTGTGTTGTAAGAGTTGATATTCTGGGGTTTGGAGGAAGAAATCACTCCCTGTACCATTTCCCAGGATGCAATACTCATTCTAAGTTTACCTTCGTGAGCAGTTATTCTACAGCATTTGGAAAATGAAAACCATTGCTATCTGCCCCGGAAGTCAACCGTGAAAGGGAGATGGTCTTACAAGCCATTTCAGTGTGATGTCAACAGTACTGTGGGACCTCCAGCCTGGTCTGGGGCCCAGACGGTACAGTCTCTTCATGGGAGCAAGGGATTTGTCCAAGAGCAGGAGGTGGTCACTAACAGGTTATCAAAGGGGGTGAAATGATATGACAAGTACTTTTAGAGATCTCTCTGGGTCCAGAGTGCTGAATGGAAAGGAGGGAAAGTGGAAGCAGGGAGCCAGTTCAGAGGCCTTTGTGGTCACCGAGGCAATGGCTCTGTCATTGGACTTGGGAGGTAGATGTGGAGGGCAGCAGATGCATTTCAGAAGCATCCCTAGGACTTGGTGATTTGGAGGAAGACAAAGGTGAGTGACTCCTCAGTTTCTGGCTTGAAAAAGCAAGTTAACACCCTAATGAGATTGGGGGGGGTGGTGTCTGGAAAGGAGTTGTAATAGGAGGAACTAAGAGTTAATATTGGGACTCATTAAGCTTGAGATGCTCATGAGATATACAAGTTTGCTGATATAAAAGTGCTACATACTACAGAGGTGACATGTGGAGGGGTGGATTCCTGGGGCCATTCTTACTGGTGGCCCTTCCTGACCTCCTCTCATGGTGTTCCAATGTCCACCTTTATGCCAGCCACATGGTGAGGTACACATGAGGAGCTTATGGGACCAAAGTCAGCCAGGACACATGCAGGCCGCCTCTATGCTGGCTCTCAGGAGTAATGCAGATACCAGCTTTGGGGCTAAGAAACAGTAACTTTTCACAGTAAAATGGTATTTACATCACAACGCAATTGGAACTAACAAATGTAAGCTATTTTCCTCAATTACAAGCATCATAATAGGTTTGCTGATTTCTTGATACTGATGTTTTAAGTAGTGCCAGTAGGTTCTTGGTATCTAGTTCTGCACCCCAATAAGTACACCATTTCAAGCACCACCCTGTTTGGGGGTTCCAAGTTAGAGTCTCCCTGAGGAAAATCTAAGGTGGCATCAGACGCAGGGGAAGGACTTGCTCAACAAAAAGCCCAGAGAAGGCGGCCTATAGTAGGAAAACAATGACACTGCAATCCCATGTCGCTCTCAGCTAATACGACTCCTTCCGTACTAGAGCCTGTCTCCTATCGTGATGAGCCTAGTTTCCAATTCCCGCATCAGAGGACAAACCAAAATGTCATTCGACATTCTGTTTTCTAATTAAATGTTGAGCCATTTTTATAAAGTCACAATTAACTAAACAGTCCCACATGGCCATAGAGCAGTGAGCTTCTGCCTTGATTGATGGGACCATTTGCAGTGATTGAAAGGAGAAGCGAGGGAAAGAACATCATGAGATACAGCCAGATTAAGATGATCAGACCTCGCCTGGCATCCTCCCGTTCACTCATGGAATAACACAGGCCAGCATTAACGTAACTTAATTAAGCTTCCTGCATGTCAGTAAGCCCTAACAAAAATAAAACTTACCAGACTGACTGGATAGGTCTTGAGAGGAAGATAGTCACAGACATCTACTTTCTCAAGAAAGCAGCCTGGCTGGGGTTTGGGGTGATAGCAGGTTCAGACTGCATCTCCCAACAGATCCAGGCTCCCCTCCCCAAAAGGAACACTGAGGGTGAGTAAGAGACAGGTGAGAGACAGTCAGATTTTATGATGGCCACGGAGGCTTCCAAGGAGAAGGACCAAGATGGTAAGATGGTGCACAGGACAGAAATACCCAACTCCATTCACACTGACGAAGTGACCTCATGTGAGACACTTAACTGCTGAGTCTGTTTCCTGCCTGAACACAAGAAGTGACCATTCGTCCTGCCTGTTGGCTAGGATTGGGGGGAGAAGATCTGGTGATGTGTGTGGAAGCCCCTGTAAAAGGGAAAGAACTCTGCAGCTATGAGAGACAACTGCTGGTTACTGTTAGGTAGGAGAGGCTGGGACAAGTCCTGGAAGACGATGTAACTGAGAAAACTAGTAGAATTGGTAAGGAATGTCTCTGGGATACTTAACAAGCACAGTAACAGTCTGAAATTAGGAAACTGCTGACGCATTCATTTACGCAAAAATGTCTGGAGCGAGTAAGTGGGTTAAAATGCAATCGACCATTGATTAAAGCAGCTTGAAGAGCGTACGGATGGATGCCAGCAGATAAGAGGACCGAACCCCAACCTTGTGCAAGGCCCATTCACCACCAGCCACAGGGAGGTGGAGGCAGGCTGGGTGCCAGGCTGCCACGGTCACTGGTTTCCTGACCTGCCTGTCACCTCCCTTGCCTTCCAGCTGCTAGATTATGGCTCTTAACATGGGCTCAAATTGCCCATGAAAAAGAAAAATCAGATACAAAAGCTTTCCTCTGAGCTTCATTTCACCAATAGTCAAAACACAAAGGAAAACTAGAGAAGATTAGCAATTTCTGATGAAAGTTCAAAGAACAGAACCAACGTGAGAACGAGTGGAGAGGTGGAGGCACAAAGGGAGCCCACCCAGGAGCTGACGGTCTAGCTGGCAGGAGGCCGATTCACTGTCTACTCAATAAACGTTTATGGAGCATCTACTACGTCCCAGGCACAATTCAGGTCTACCCCCCTCCCCCCAGGAGCTTCCTGGAAAAACACACAAACAGGCGACTATAATCAAGTTGGCAATGATGGGGAGGTCACAGAGGAGGAGCCCCCACACTCAGCACAGCTGTGGGAGAAGAGCAGTCAGAGGAAGGGCACAAAGAAAACGGGAGGCCCATATAATACATGTTGGTAAGGAGACATTATTATGGGGTTTCAAAGGCAGGAGAAATCACTGCCATCAGGAAGGAACCAAAGAGCCTTCATTTCCAGGGGGTGGCATTTGAGAAAGGCCCTGAGAGATGGAGGAACGTGCCAGGCAGAGAGGAGGGGTGAAATATGACATCCAGATCCAGGCATGTCTGAGGAATGACAGGGATAGGATTCCCTCCCCAACGTGTGTTTCCCTGATAAGAGAACCTGAGTAGATATGAATTTGTGTCTCCTTACCTTTTCTTCAACTTCAAGAATTGCTGTTTCAATAGTTTCAGCAAACCGATTTCCAGCAGAGGTGGCTTGAGTTATTCCTGTTGAGAAATCAGAAGAGGCATAGTAGGTTTGGGGGGCTACCCTTCCACACACCTTATTTTTGGGACATCCCCCAAGTCTGTGCTGAGAGGGCGATCACATGGCTCCCCTCCCCCAATTGACTGAATTGGAGATGGACATATCACCACAGGGCTCCCTTCCATCTTCCCTCCTTTGAGAAAAAAGACTTGCAATCTTAGGCACACAGTAGTGAACTCTGATTCAGGGAAACAGACACCACACACACACACACACACACACACACACACACGATGGCAGGACTGCTCAGCCCTGGGTCAGAGGGGCCTTCCTAATCCAGTTCCCAACAGATGATCAAGCTTTGCTCCCTACAACTTCTGACATTCCTACAACAAACCCTCTACTAACCTAAGCTGGTGCCACAGCATCTCTTTTCCCTGCAATCAAAAATCACTGATTTAAAACTAAGAGATTTAGGGTTGAGACTAGAAAATGAAATAAAAGTAGAGGGTTAAGAAAAATGGCTTCTGAAACAAAGCCTTGGAAAAAATAAAAGATGAGAGAGTGACCCGGGCCTCTGAACTATCGTCCCGTGATATCTGACAGGAAAGAAAGAGGCCCAGAGAACAGACCCAATAAATAATTCATAAAATCCCAACAGTGTTTAATATTAAGATGGAAGCCCAGATACTGGAGAAAAGGGACTCCTAATATGGGTGTTACCCATAACAAAACAAAATAAAAACTTCATTGAAAATACAATAAGGTGAGAGATTGAAAAGTGCCCACAGTAAGCAAGGAATAATTAAGTATACAATGCCCATCGTTACCAAAATAAGAAGTGTAATAACTCAGTCTTGATTCATTGTGCTGCCCCTTTTTTTCCTTTGTCTTAAACAATGTATATTAGCAGGTCAGCAATGAGTGCTGAGTTCAGCAGGTTGGTTTTTCTTCTGCTCTTGCCTGGCTACAATCACCTGGTGACTCAACTACGCTGGATGGTAGACCAGATGCTAGTGTCTGGTACTAGCTGTTTGTGTTGCCTTTAGAGTCTATTTTAGTAGAGGCGAACATTTCTTTCCTGAGATATTCAAAGATTTATCTCCTTGCTATAGGTTTCCGTTAGCACTTGAGTTAGTCAACCATGAACTGAGCTAGTACAGGGCTTCAAGAATCTAACCTCTTGCCCTAACCGGTTTGGCTCAGTGGATAGAGCGTCAGCCTACGGACTGAAGGGTCCCAGGTTCAATTCTGGTCAAGGGCATGTACCTTGGTTGTGGGTACATCCCCATTGGGGAGTGTACAGGAGGCAGCTAATCGATGTTTCTCTCTCATCGATGTTTCCAACTCTCTATCCCTCTCTCTTCCTCTCTGTGAAAAATCAATAAAATATATATTTTTTTAAAAAAAGAATCTAACCTCTTCAAGTCCCCTCCTGTACTGGAGTGATGACTTTGGTCAAGTTCAGGGATTAAGGTGTGTGAAAGGGAAGGGTGGGGGGCGGGATGAAAAGGAGAAGGTTCTTCAGGGGGCCCTGAATGCAAGTTAAGTTGGATGGACTTTATTCAAGCAGCCTAATAGTCAAGATGACTGTAGTCCAATCCCACATTCTCCACGTGATAACTACCATTCAGGAAATGCAGAAAGTTAAAATTGGACTGCAGACAGAAAATAACGCCCAAACCACAAGGACTAAAGCAGTCAAATGAAAACCAAGTGGACAGCAAGCCATGACCTTTACCCTTGACAGGATCCTTCACCAGCTGCTGTTGGCTCATTAGCTGCAGCAGAGGCTTTGCAAGTTTCCCCTGGTTCCTGGGCCTTCTAAGAGGCTCCCTGGAGCATCCACTCTCACTCAGCAGGGTACAGAACAGGCAGCAGGACAGCTCTCCTGTCTGCTCACCCCAGACCCGGCCCCAGGAGGCTGGTGCCACATCCCATCTATCCATTGCAAGAAGCAGGGGCACTGTACTCTAATATCCATCCTACCACTTCCTCTCTGGGCCTCGTTCATAAAATGAAGGAGACCAGTGGTACTCCAAGGGTGGTCTGCAAGCCAGTGCCACTCTCCAACTCTGCTGCTGGTTCACAAGTACAGACATGGAAAGCCTTCAAAGCTTTTATAGCATACTAGAGGCCTGGTGCAAGAAATTTGTGCACTCCGGGGCAGGGGGTCCCTCAGCCTGGCCTGCGCCCTCTCCCAGTATGGGAGCCCTCAGGGGATGTCCAACTGTCAGATTAGGGCCACTCACTCCAAGGATTGGGCCTAAGCCGACAGTCCGACATCCTTAACACTGCCGTGGAGGCGGGAGAGGCTCCCACCACCACTGCTGCACTCGCCAGCCGTCAGACCACCAAGGGGAAGCTCCTGCATTGAATGTCTGCCCCCTGGTGGTCATTGTACACCACAGCAACCAGTCATTCTGCCATTCGATTGATTTGCATATTAGCCTTTTATTGTATAGGATGATGTTGCTACACAGCCAAGTACACAAACAGTAGAACTGTCTTATTAAATGGAGCACAGACTGGTATATGGGTTCCCTGCAGCCGCTGTAATAAATTACCACAGACTGAGTGGTGTAACCCAATATCAATGTAGCCTCTCATAGTGTTGGGGGCCAGAAGCCCAAAATCAAAGTGTCAGCAGGGCCACACTCCCTTCAGAGGCTCTGGGGAGGCTCTGCTCCTTGCCTTTTCCAGCATCAGGTGGCTGGTAGCCACATCACACCTCATCTTCCCTGCAATGTGAGTGTGAGAGTGTGTATGTATGTGTGTCATCTCCCTCTTGTTCTCTTACAAGGACATTTATAATGGCATTTAGGCCTACCTGGATAATCCAAATTGATCTCATCTCAAAATCCTTATCTTAATTATATCTACACACGCTCTTGCCAAATAAAAGAACATGATTTGGGTACATCTTTGGGGCAACTATTTAGTCCACTACAGCTGGTTTGCATAGTGTTGAACTCCTGTGTGACCAGTTGCACATGGTGCACACAAACCAATTCACCATTGGGGAAAAAAACACCCCCATCTTTTACTCAGCAAGGACCCTGCTTTTCCTCTAGAGCCCGTGGGGGCTGGGCAAGACCACGAAATGGGCAAGAAGGGAGAGGAAAGAAGAGGCGGCTAACAGGCGGCAGGGGTACAAAGAGCAAGTGCAGACTGTGCCCTCGGCCTGCCCAGGGCTGGTCGGTCCACACTTTCTTGGACAGGCAGTGCAGAAGCTGTCCCCTCCCGACCCCTATCCCCATCCTCACATGGCTTTAGTTGTAAAGTGATTAAGTTGCTCTGTTTTCTGTTCAAGTGCCTCCCTCATCTAATAAAATGCTCAGAGTTTCCATGTCCGAGTTTAAAAACACAAAACTTTTTCATTAACATCCTTGTGTACCTTGTACTGCCCTGCTACTCACATATCCTCCCCCCCAGCACCCCTCCCTGTACTCTCAAGAACATTCAGGAAGTTTCCAGGCTTCATTCAGAACAGAGACAACACTTGGAGACTTAACAAAGCAAGGATTTACTTTCTCGTTAGAAGTTGCCTTGCCGGCACGAGTAGTCCTTGCTAAAGGAACCACTGTGCTGAGTTCTTTTGTTGTTACATCTCCACCTTAAAGGGCAGACCAAGCCAAAATACCTGAGAATGTTTAAAATGATCGCACTCCGTACAGGAATAGCCATAGTGAAGTGGGCATTCTATCATTCAATGTCTGGTAGGAGTGAAATAGGCACAATCTTTCTGGAAAGCAATTTGTTATATCCTTACAAGTGGCTTAAAACTGTCCACCCATTGGATGTTGTAACACCATTGTCAGAACTTCACTAAGGGGACAATTTGAAATGGGACAAAACCGAACCCTCAGAGGTATCCATGGCAGTGTTCTATATGAAATAAAACAAATAAAAAAGCACTAAAAATAAACTTAACAGCCAAGAAAAGGAAATTAGATAAATTATGGTAGATTCATAAAGTTCTAGGCAGCTATTAAAATAACATTTTACAAATAATTTTTCATTAAAATAACAACTATACTAGTAACCACTCATCCTTACATGGACCAGGCACTAAACTACTCTTATTAGGTGCTTTGCATGTTATTAACCCCCAATCCCTATATCAACTCAGAGAGGTAGGTATCGTTTTTATCCCCATATTACAGATCAGAAAATGGAGGCACCAAGAGTTAAGATGCTCACTCAAGGCCATTCTGCTGCTAAGAGACAGCACTGGGATTTGAGTCCATCATGTCCAGCTCCAAAGTCCAAGCTCTTAAACCCTACACTACACTGAATAATAACCACAAAGACATTAGGCCCTAATTCTGGATCCTGAAAATGTTACAAGATCTGGCAGGTGTGATTAAGATTCTTGAAAGGAAGAGATAACCTTGATTTTCTGGGCCCTAAATGCCAGCACAGCGTCCTCATAATACAGGCAAAGAGTGATTTCACACACACACACACATACACGAAAGGCATGTGAAAACAGAGGCAGATATTAAAGAGATAGGGCCACATGCCATTGAAAGCCAACAGCCTCTGGAAACTGGGAGGGGCGAGGAAAAGATTGACCCTCAGAGCCCCCAGGAGCACAGTCCTGCCTCCACCTTGATTCAGACTTCTGGCCTTTTAGAACTGTGACAGACTAGATTTCTGTTGTTTGAAGCCACCCAGTTTGTGGAAATTTATTACGGCAGCCAGAGGAAACGAAGACAAGCTCCTACTCTGTACTGCTCTCAATGCAAGAAAAAATATTCATATGTAAAATGGGAAAAATAGAAATAAAAATTCATACACAATGATCTTAATTATGCATATAAAGATGCATGCAAATATAACAAAATGTTTTGTAAGTGATTATCTCTGAATACTAGAATTATGGGTAATTTTCAGCATTATGGCTTTTGATATTTTTCCAAATGTCTATAATCAGTGTGAATTGCTCATACAAAAAAAAAAGAAAATTATTTTTTTAAATTAGCAACTCATGATATTTCTGTGACTCTAACTCTATCACAAAAATTAAAAATCAAGAGGACCAAAACTCCCAAGAATTTTCTTAGTTCTGTCTCAGGGCAACACCTGAAGAAAGGCTCACGCATTTCTTGGCCTTCCCAGGCCTGTTCGTTTTCAGATTCTGGCAGGAACATGATGTGGCTGAAGAAGCTTCAGGCTTTGAAACAAGAGGTTCTTCTGAGCTGGTAAATGTTTTTCTGTCAATCTATCCATACACTAGAGGCCCAGTGCACAAAAATTTGTGCACTCAGCGGGGAGGGGAGGTCCCTCAGCCCGGCCTGTGTCCTCTCACAGTCTGGGACCCCTCACGGGATGTCCACCTGCTGGCTTAGGCCCACTCCCTGGGTGATCGGGCCTAAGCTGGCAGTCAGATATCCCTCTGGCAGCCCGGGAGCTCTCAGGGGATGTCCACTTGCCAGTGGGGAGCAGGCCTAAGCTGCAGTTGGACATCCTTAGCATTGCTGAGGCAGGAGAGGCTCCCACCGCCACCGCTGTACTGGCAGCCATTAGCCTGGCTTGTGGCTGAGCAGAGCTCCCGCTGTGGGAATGCACTGACCACCAGGGGCAGCTCCTGCATTAAGCATCTGCCCCTGGTGGTCAGTGTGTCATAGTGACCAGTCATTTCCAGTTGTTAGGGTCAATTTGCATATTACCCTTTTATTTATAGGACTAGGGGCTCGGTGCACAAAAATTTGTGCACTCGGGGTGGAGGGAGTCCCTCAGCCTGGCCTGTGCCCTCTGACAGTCTGGGACCCCTCAGTGGATGTCCTATGATGGC
>PVJC01016081.1:0-11615 GCA_004026665.1 Murina feae
AAATGAGTAATTTTAGGAATAGAGAAACTGAAGTATATAAGCATCTACTATCTAAATCTTTAAACAAGCTTGGTTTAAAGAAATGACTTCACAATTTGAAAGATAGCCAATAACTATGGTAACTTTTAGCCCAATGTTTATTTCCCAATCAGTAAATACCTTATTCTATGATATGAGCACTGCAGTGTTGTTTTTTTTTTATATACTTGGCACTCATTTTTTTTTTTAAAAAACACTTTTCTCTCTAATTTTTCTCAAATACAAAGAATTCTAAAATTCTCACTGCAGGAACTCTAGGGTTCCTTGGTCTGACATGTTTGAATTACAAGGATAGCATTATGACCTTGAAAAGATGGAGCTGATATCAATTGAAGATTATAAGTTTATGACCTTATAACTTGCTCTCCAAAACGTTAGAGACATCACTTTTTAAAAACAAAATTGAAGGCAGATTACATTTTAAACTCAACAGGAAGGATCTATACTGCATTATGCTGTATATTCTTAAAATGAATTAGATCAGCCATTTGATGGAAACTATCTCCATTTTCAGGTTACCCCTCCATTTAACCATTTTTTTCTATGTTAGGAAACATCCGTAGTAAGTGAAATACTCTTCAATTGACTGTCTTAATTCCCAAATGCAGATGTCAGAAATTCCTGCAATGCCTGTTTCAACCCTAGACCTACTTCACTAGGTGACTGATCGAATTCAAAGTTTAGGAATCAACTAGCTGTGGGTCCATTCTTTACCCTGGCTCTTCACACTATAATTGACACACAGTTTGTTCAATATTCAGCAAATATTTGTTGTTTGCCTACTCTATGCTGGAGACTTTGTAGGTACCAGTGACCCAAAAGAATTAAGAATAAACCTGTTTTTAAGAGGAATGCCACACTCTTCATAGAGTTCTAAAATATAGCACAATGTGATACACATTGCATTAGATCAATGCAAAGTGCCACAGGAGACAAGAAAAAAAAGCCACCTGCCTTAGGAGAGAAGAAGAGCATGCGCTATCTCACAGATGTGACTTGTGAGCTCAGTCGAAGCAAGTTTCCAGATAAGAGAAAAGTAGTTACCCCCATATGTTCAGAGACAATGAAAAGGTCTTGAGGCTGGAGTCTAATGTGCATAAACAGAAACCCAGGGGCTTAATTGAGAAGGGCTCTATGAATTATAGTAAGGAGACTCCTACTCTGTAGGTGATGAGAAACATTGACAGATTTTAAGAAAAAGTCACATGACTGAATGGAGGTCTGTAGTTGCCTAAGTATTGAAATGAAAGTGATCCCTTAAAAGGAAGGTTGTGCTTTCAGGTCTCCACTGCATTGAAACAGCAAAATAACTTTATTATGAATAAATACACAGCATAAAATAACCAGCCCCGATAATTTAAATTTAAATGATTGAATTACTGCCATCCAGGACACAGAATCAAACATTCCAGTATTTTATTATGAGCAATGTTCCCAATGAAGCAAATTCTGTATTTTTATGTGATGGAAAAACAGCAGTAATTAAGTTTATAAACATCTGAAATAAAATGGTGTTGGTGTTGTTTTTAATCCTCTTTTCTACTTGAGTTTTTTGCTTGCATGTGGAATTCTTAAATGCGAGGTAGCTGTGACAGCCACAAGGGCTATCACACAGCACACCAAGGTGGCCTGATTCATGTTTGTCCTTCGACAGCTCAGAGAGTCCTTATTCAATCTCCAGGGACAGAGGAGAAATGAAAAAAAAGCCTAAGGACAGGCCAAGGAGACTCAGACTATTTATAGAATAACCTTATGTTAGAACCAGCTCTTCAAAGAAAGGAAGCTAAAGCTTTTTGTGTGTGTTTAATAGAAGCAGCAGCATTGTAAATTGCAAGGGAACAACTCTATCAAAGGAACACTTTGTAATTCTAAAATAATGCAGGGACAAATGTAAAATTAACAATGAGCTAAAGCAGAATGATTGTTCATGTCAGCTTTTCTTTCTTTCATTGTTATCTTGGGGATAGTATATTTTGAGAATATTTTTGTAGGCCAACTCTGCTGCTGCCTCAAGACCAGCCAAAACAGCAAAATATTACAAAGTTAGCTTCACTCTTACACCTTGTGTTTTAGCTGTATATCCTTGTTGAATTTTTAAATATATATTTATTTTTATTGATTTCAGAGAGGAATAGAGAGGGAGAAATAGAAACATCAATGATGAGAGAGAATCATCAATTGGCCGCCTTCTGTTACTGGGGATGGAGCCCACAACCCAGGTATGTGCCCTCAACTGGAATCAAACCTGGGACCCTTCAGTCCACAGGCCTGCGCTCTATCCACTGAGCCAAACTGGCTAGGGCTCCCTGTTGAATTTTTTCTAAGTATAAAAATTGATAAATATTATCACATTGTGGCTTTAAATAAATTATTCCATGTAAATATTTAAAATACTTTGCTTTAAGCCCCTCTTGTGAATCGTAAATCCGGCCCAATTTAAACATTGAAAATGTAAGAGATAGACTTTATTACTTTTTCTTTTTGTTTGGAACCAATTCCATGGAGCTGTAGTGTTTTGCAACACTTTTATTATATAACCAGTTCCAGAAGATACCCATCCCCCATCTGTTCACTATAATGTTTTCTTCCCATTTTATTCCAGGAGATGCCAAGACAGCCTCCTGGTGTGTTACCTTAGCAACCTCATGTGTCATGTTTTAGAATGTCCCAGGGCTGCAGTTTTATTTCCATTTGCATGCATTTCACTCAGCTAACTGTAAATTAAAAAGGCCTATTGGAGAATAAACCTTATTTCCCCCTTGCAGAATGAAAAACAGATAATTAGGATTACTGTTCTGTAAAATCCATTTATATTTAGTACTCTATGAAAAATCGGGTTACTCTTACCTAAAGTCAAGGTATTTTTTACATGGAATTTCATAAAATGATATTGTAATGTAGCATAACACACAGTATATTATGCACACAACATAATACCCAGTGTGATTGCTTGATCTGATCTTTGGAAAGCATGTCACTTTGCAATCTTCTGATGACAACCATACAAGGCTTTTATTAATGAAGCTTTTGACATGTCAATCTGTGTAAGACTGCAGAGACTCAAGATTATTTTATTACTTCAAGCCATACATTTTAGATGGCCTCCAATCAGACAAATATTGAAAATATTTTGCTTTAATATTTTTCATCTGTACAGTTCCATCTCTTTAGCTATGTCTTTTGAAGGTTAGTGACATAAATCCTTTTTTTTATAAGCTTAAAATACTTTTAACATATATTGGTGGTAAAGAGTTAACAATTTGTGTTAATCTTTAAAGATAGATTGTTGCAATTTTATAAAGAAGTATGAGAAGCCTGAAATTTATGTAAAGTTGTATATAAAGTTAATAGCAAAGCTGAAATGGAAAGCAATTCCCTTCGAAATTTCAGTGTGTATGAATGAGAACGATAGATCAATGTTTTCACCCCAGGAAGAAAACTACCTTTGTATTTTCACCAATCTGTAAGATATTTTTTGCTTCTTGGGAAAGAGTTCAGGTATTCTGTGATCACTGATAATATTCTAGTAGGATATTCTACTATGGAATAGTGACATTTTTCTGTTTGACCCAGGCTCGGTGTTACCCTGAAATTAATAACCTTCTCTTTCTAAGAAAGGGTCTCTGAAGAGCTTTTTCTGAGTAATTTTGAGTAGGACCATAAATTGAACTCTCTTTCCTCCTTCATTCCTTAGGGGCACTGGCTGAACAGGCTTCAATATATGCAGGGTAATACAGTTGCTACTTTCTTTTACAGTGTTTCCTCCTAGGCTTGAATATCCTTACCATGTCATATTTTAGCTTAGAATTTGATTAAAATGATGGAAACAGATGATCATTGTTCATGACTTTTCTATTTTCTAAAGTTGTCCCCATCCTAAAGGTATTAGGAGGATCTTCTGATACAGTGCACTCATTAAGGATGTCTGTGCCTGAATATTGTGTGTGTGTGTGTGTGTGTGTGTGTGTGTGTGTGGCCTTAGAGCAATATAGTTCCTTTCGACATGCGTTTAAAATGGATAATTCAATAGGGGCCCAGAGTAAGAGGTGATTTTTTTTAACCCCAAAAAGGAATAAAACTAGCTTGATATCTTATTTATTGGTGTAAAAATCCTTTGAAGTAGATCATAAGGAGACAGAAGGACTGGTGCCAGATCAAAATCTCAATTTTCTGAATCTAAGCATTATTCTTAAAACACTATTAAAATCTCTCCAAACTTTAGCTGTATAGGACACCAATAATTGCTTCTATTTTTTTTTAGGTTATAGTGTTAATGCTTGCATCTCAAAGGTAGATCATTTCTGCTATAATCATAGTAAGGTTAAATAGCAATGAATGACTAGTGGAGCACTGAACTCTGATTCTGAGACTCCATAATTGAGAGCACTGAGTAGATCTTCTAGACAAGCATGATATTTAATTTAGAATATTTTTATAGGACTTTAGGTGCAGAGGGATGCACCTAAATTCATCCTTCTCTGTTCATGGAATATTATCAGTCAATATTGCTCCATGCAAAGCTCCTTTCTTGTTTTTATTCTTTGTTTTTTACAACTTTATTGTGGTATAATTTACATAAGACAAATTACACGCACTTAAAGAGTATGATCTGATCCATTTTGACATATGAATATACCTGTGAAACCATTACTATAATCAAGATAATGAGCACATCCATCAGTCCAAAAAATTTTGTGTGGTCTCTTTGTAATCTCTCCTTCCCTATAGTCTCCCAACCACGGATATTTATTTTCATTTTTAATCACTATAGATTAACTTGCAATTTCTAGAATTTCTATAAACTGAATCATACAGTGTGCATTAGTTTCATCTGGCTTCTTTCACACATTGTAATTATTTGGAGATCCATCCGTATAGTAGAGTATAACAATAATTCCTTCCTTTTATTGCTCAGTAATATTGCATTGTATGGAATTTACCTATTCATCTGTTAATAAATATTTGGGCCATTTGTAGTTTTGTCTATTACAGATAAAGTTGTTATAAGCAATCATGTATGTCTTTGTGTAGACAAATGTTTAATTTATCTTGTGTAAACACTTAGGTATGGAATAATTGAGTTATATAGATGAATTTTTACTTTTTAAAGAAAGTATCAAATTGTTTCACAAAATGGATGTGCCATTTCACAATCTCATCAGCATTGTGAAAGCATCCCACTTCTCACCAATACTTGGCTCTTGCCAGTCTTTTAATTGCCACCATTCAAATACATGTTTAGTGGCACAATTGTGCTTTTGATTTTCATTTCTCTAATGACTAACAATTTTGAGCATCTTTTCATGTGTTTATTTTCTATCTGTGTAACTTATTTGGCAAGGTGTTTATTTATTTATTTATTTTTGTTTTTGTTTTTAATCTTCATCCGAGGATATTTTTTCCGTTGATTTTCGGAAGAGAGAGGGAAAGACGGAGAGAAATATCAATGTTAGAGAAACACATCAATTGGTTGCCTCCTATACACGCCCCGTCCAGGTTCCAGGCAGGGCTGCCAGAATCGAACTCTGGACCCTTCAGTCCGTAGGCCCACACTCTATCCACTGAGCCAAACTGATGAGGGCCAAAGTGACTGTTTAACCACTTACTCATTCACTGTTGTGTCTTCTTATTATTGAGTTTTAACAGTTCTTTATATATTCTAGACACGAGCTCTTTATCAGATTTATATTTTGGAAATATTTCTCCCACTTTGATGTATACTTTTTCCTTTGTGGCATAGTGTCTTAGAAAAGCAAAATTTCTTAATTAAGTTCAACTTACCTTTTTTTTCTTTTATAGATCATGCATTTGGTGTTATATTTAAGAAATCTTAGCTTAACTCAGGTCACAAAGGTTTTCTACTTTAAATGCTTTATAGTTTTAGTTTTTACATTAACTTTATAGTATAGTTTGAGTTAATTTTTATATATGGTACAAGGTATGGGTTGAGTTCTTCTTCTTCTTCTTCTTCTTCTTCTTCTTCTTCTTCTTCTTCTTCTTCTCTCTCTCTCTCTCTCTCTCTCTCTCTCTCACACACACACACACACACCCACACCCACACCCACACACCCACACACAGATGCCCATTTGTTTCAGCACCATTTGTTGAAAGATTATTATTTTCCATTGAGCTGACTTTGCATCTTTGTTGAATATCAATTGCCTATATATGTGTGGGTAACTTTCTGAGCCCTGGACTTTCTCTTCTATTCCATTGATCTATGTGTTTCCTTTTTTTAAATCTCTTTTTGTTTGGTTTCCCTTTTCTCTTATCTCTACTTCTATTTTCTCCCCCTAGTATAGCATTATTACTGTATGTATGTATGTGTGTGTGTATACATATAACATACATATTTATATAGGTATATACATATTTGTCTATATATTACAAAATATATTGTGCTGCGCCAACACAGCTATGGGTGAACCTAAGTGGTGGGGGGTAGTGAAAAATTAGAAAAGACAGACAAGAGAATAAAGCCGGGGCTAGGTGGGATGCTGTCCTCTGATTAGAGAGACAGTCCACAGCCTGCAAGCCGAGTCTTTGTTTTATAGACAGATTCCACGAGGTAAAGTAAGGACGAGGTCAAGATGTTTACTATGTTCTAGCAGGTTTTGAATCTCAGTCAATTACATGCACCAGAACTCTTATCAAACCCACATCACACATGTTTGGACCATAAGGTCAAGCTTACAACTATAGCCTTTGGCTATAATTGTGCTGGGACTTGCATGTGGTTTTGCATGTGGCTTTTTTTTTTTTTTTACATTTATATAGTTTGTTCTTATCCCTAAAAGTTCACATTTCAAGTTATAAACTTACCTCAGTAGTGTATGTGAAATGGGTTTGAAACAGAAACAAATAAGATACTTGACTGGCTGTCACCAACATTTGTTTTTAAGGTAGTTTGACATTTGCCATATTAAGATTTTTTTTCCTTTACTTTTTATTATTGTTTCTCCCCAAACAATGTACAGGCACATGTAAAATACAGTAAGACTGCTGGGTCCCAGTCTCATCTAGTGAACCTCTGTGACAATCAGACACTAGAAGGAGACCACTTCTTCTCACAAAGCCAAGGGATGAGGCTCTGATCCAAACGGCATTTCATTGGGTTACTCATTCCAACAGACTCGAGTTTAGATGCGGCTTGCTGGGTACATCACCAGGAACATTGCACAACCACTTTATGTCATTTAGAAATGATGGGAAGAAATGCTAGGAATGTTTAAAGGCCTTTGTGAGCACTCAATAATTCTACACAATAAATAAATACTGTTTATATATAAAAAATTCATCCCACTCTAAATTCAAGCCCTCTCATTAGTCTGAGGTTTGAACTTGTCCAAATGCTGTAGCTGCTTTCCACAATATATAGTTATTTTGTAAATGCATGTTTTAATTTATGTAAGTATCTTAATATCTTTATTCTGTTTGGTACTTTTTTATAATATACTAGGGGCCTGGTGCACAAAAATCTATGCACTCGGGGAGTCCCTCAGCCCAGCCTGTGCCCTCTTACAGTCTGGGACCCCTCGGGAACGTCCACCTGCTGGCGTGCCTGGCCAGCCTGCGTGAGGGGCTGATGGCTGTTTGCAGGCTGGCCAAACCCCCCAGTGGGAACCCTTACCCCATGGGGGTGTGACCATCCTGGGTGAGGGGCTGAGGGCTATTTGCAGGCTGCTCATAGTTCCCATTGACTCAAGGTCCCAGCGAGGCTAGCTGGAAGCAAGTTTCTGGGGTTTACTTATCTTCTATAATTGAAACTTTGTTGCCTTGAGCGGAGGCCACAGCCTGCCTAGGCAGGCAAGGAAGCCTCCTGTTTGCTTCAGCTCCATGGCTTCTATAATTGAAACTTTGTTGCCTTGAGCAGAGGCCACAGGTGGCCTAGGCAGGCAGTTTCCTCCATCGCTGGCTTCCTGTTTGCTCTAGCTCCATGGCTGCTGGCCACCATCTTGGCTGGGTTAATTTGCATATTGTTGCTCTGATTGGCTGGTGGGGGTGGCTTGGCTGGTGGGTGTGGCTTAGGTGTAATGGAGTGGTGGTTAATTTGCATATTAATCTTTTATTAGATTAGATATTTATATTTAATATACATTTAGATATTTATTCATATTTCTCTATGCAAATTTACCTAAAGAATTATATCTAATTGCTCCATAGTATCTGACAGTGCATATTCACTACATATTGCTTATCTGTATCTAGAGAATATATTGCCAGCATGCATATGCCTTCAACTTTCTGGAACTACATAGAGCACTACAATGAATATCCTTGTATAAATACCTTTATGAAACTGAGAGAATTTCTCTGAGGTAGGACCATGAGGGCAGAATTTATACATATACTCAATTTTACTGTATACTCCTTCCCAGTAAAACCAAAACAATTTTTTTCTAGTTATTCATGATGATTTCTAGTTCTTCATGTCCATGATGACACTTAATATTATACCACATCAACATCAATAGGTATGGAAGTATAACCTTTTAATTTGCTTTTCTTTGTTACTAGTAAATTTGAGCAACTCATTTAACTACATGGGTTTCTCTTTCTGACTTGTGTTTTATTGTGTTTTAATTTTTTATTTTTCTATCATGTTTGTGATTCTTTTCCAGTTAATTTTTTGCAGTGATGGAAATGTTCTATGTCTATGCTTATAAAATAGCACTAGCCACATGTGACTAGTGAGCACTTGGACTATGGCTAGTTACACTGAAGGAATAAATTTTTTTATTTTTCTTAACTCCAGGTAATTTATATTTCAGTAGTCAGGCTACGTGCTAAAGAGTCCATTTCTAGACATGGGTCCCTTGGCAGTGTTACATACCACAATCAGCTCCTTTCTGGCTTTTATCTATCTGCTAACTTTTCCTGTGGTCTTTTTCATCCAACAGACATCTTCATTTTTGATCTATTCAAACACAGCAATTTTTGGTGTATGATTTTCAGTTCCATGATTTTCATCAATAACATGGGTTTCCCCATGTTGAGGTCACAAAGATATTTTCCTGAATTTTTTTTACTTATAATGTCAATTAATATACAGTATTACTATATATTAATATATAATATTAATTTTTAGACTAAGATATAAATTTAAGGTGTATAAATGAAAGCACATAAATTCCCTCATTTTTCTATTATTGTTTATTTGTAACCTGATTTCCTTATTTTATTTTATTTTTTACTTTCCTGATTCTTCAAGGAGATCATTTTAAAACCATTGTTTCCAATCCTGGCAGGACAATCCTGACTGAGGAGCTTTTATAACAATTGCAGGTCTATACAATCAGAATCTCTGTACTCAGGCACTGTTATTTTCACTTTTTAAAAATATTTTTATTGATTTTTTACACAGAGGAAGGGAGAGGGATAGAGAGTTAGGAACATCGATGAGAGAGAAACATCGATCAGCTGCCTCTTGCACATGCCCTAATGGGGATGTGCCCGCAACCCAGGTACATGCCCTTAACTGGAATTGAACCTGGGACCCTTGAGTCCACAGACCGACGCTCTGTCCACTGAGCCAAACCGGTTAGGGCTCACTGTTATTGTTAAAGCTCTACAGGTCGTTTCTGTACACAGCCAGGGTTGAGATTCACTATTCTGAAAGGTGCTGGAGTATGGGGCAGGTGTTGTAAATATTGAAGCGTGGCTGTGAGAATCACAAAGGTCACCACTCTCTGCTCAGATAGGATCTTCTGTGCTGGAGAAGTCTAGGTGATTATGAAACACACCTGTGCACAGCACACATCCCCACAAACCTTAACACACGCTCTGTTAAGGTGACACTTCACCTCGGTCATCCTTACATTAGATGTTCAGTATTGAAACATGCTACTTCTCATGCTGCCTTAGTGGCTAATAATGCTCTTTGCTTTTACCTGTTCTACATTTTTATCATTGTCAACAATGATCTTCATTTGCTGACTGCAATTTGTCAAAATATGATTGAAGAGAGGGTTAGATTTAAAGGCCTCTAGTTGTGCTCTGGCTAGGAAGTTCTGTCATTCCTAGAAGATATTAATTTTCTTATTTAGCTCTCCTAATTAGTTTTAAAGCTTACCAAACAGCTCTGCAGTCATTTTGGGGTGAAACATTTTTTCCTTCATTTTTTGCCATCTATCCTTTTCCTTTATTGTCTGAAGAGAAATGCAGAAAAAGTTACAAGTGTTCATAGTCTCAATAAGTCCTTTTGGTTTTTCTATTAGGAGAAACCCAAGATTTTAAACTACCTTCTCTCTTCCTTTCTTGTTCTTATTTATTCATTCTTCTTTATGTCTGCTAACCATCTGCTTTCATAAAAGGCATATTAAAAGAACTATTTTTAAAATTTCATAGATTCTCATTAGCAAAGTGAAATTTTCTATATTCTTAAGATTATCTTGTGTATACTTGATGAGGTAGTTTTCAGGTTCATCAAGAGAAGAGCCTTTCCACGTATCTTTTTGATCTTGAAATTATGGATTGTTATGAGACAACTGAGACACCAGAGTTATACAAAGTCACAGGATAAGTTGGCTCTAGTCTGAGCTTAAATTCAGGTTTAGAAATTTCTGGGTCTTCAAGTTTCAACAAGGAATAGAGAGTTTCTTTATTAAATATGTTGAATCTTACTGTGTATTTTGGAGAGTTCATAAACAGCTGTTGGGTATCAGAGGTCAGTGAAGTAAAGAAAGACATTAAGTCAATTTGGAAGAGTGGAAAGAATAGAGGATCAAGAACAGGTGTGGGTCATCTGGGACAGATGATAAAAAAGAGACATGCTTTCTTGCTCTCACTGACTATTATTGAGGAAGGGCTTACATTTTTAGAGCTTCTCTAAAATGTAAGACGAATTTTTCCCTACTTATTTCAGATACCTATGAGTAATAAATGAGGTAATAGATTTGAAAGTTCTTTGAAATTTGAAAAGTTGAAGACACATGGAGAATTTACGAATGGTAAAGTGAAGTCATTGCTAGGGGAGTGAGCAAGTTTTAGCAGGATGTCCATGGAGGTGAGTCAAAGCAAGAGCTCTAAACAGAGTCCAGTTAATGGTAATAATTCCATAATCTTTATTGACTGCCTTTATTTTAGCACTTAAAAACTTTGTTTCACATAATTCATTGCCACAGATAAAATTAATCTCTTAAAAGTTATATGAATACATTTAACATAATTATTTTAGAGCAATTTTTTCTCCATGTTAAGGAAAATAAGGACTGGCATTAGACCTTTTATCAGAAAATAAATTATATGTATTTTAATTTAATATATAACACATTTTCATTAAATTGGTTTTATAGATGGTCTGAAACCTTGTCTATCACAGTATGTTGTATTTTCCCTATTTTTTTTTCAGATTTAACCTGTAAATTTTTTATGTATTTTCTGTTCAGGTGATTTATAATTCACTTGTAGTGTATCCATCCATTTCCTCACATACAATCTATTTTTTTTTTTTTGGCTTCCTATTAGTCAAGGAAAGGAAATAAAACATAAAATGCCAGTAAAGAAATTACCATGCATTCCATTTGCTTTCAGTTTTGAGTAATATAAGTAGATAAAATATATATGATAGCCCCAG
>PVJC01016081.1:11715-34291 GCA_004026665.1 Murina feae
TGACCCTCTCCAGCCTGCCCCAGCCCCCTGGCCCCAGGCCCTCACTGCCTCATTGTCTCTGTCCATGGGCCATGCATATATGCATACAAGGTCCTTGATTACCTCCCACCCACCCACCCTCCCGTATCTTCCCTCCAAGATTTTGCACTCTGTTCCATGCTTCCATGTCTCTGGATCCACTCTGTTCAGTTTATTTTGTTACTCAGATTCTTCATATGAGTGAGTAGATCTGTGGTTCTTGAAGGGGAAGGGGAGGTGATTCTGCTCCAAGGAAACTTTGGTAATATCTGGAGATATTTTGGATTGTAACAAGTTTTGGGGTTCTACTTCTCTCTAGTTAGTAGATGCCAAAGCGGCTAAACATCCTACAATGCACAGAAGGGTCCCCCCAAAACAATTATCCTGCCCAAAATGTCAGTAGTGCTGACATTGAGAAACCTTGGCTTAGATTCAGTGGGTGATGAAATTCCATGATTACTTGAAAAGAGCCTATTCATTGAGGATTGTGGGAGGAAAAGCAGAGCTTTCATAGAAACAGATTGAAATAAGAAAAAGAAAGCTATGGTTTCAGCGTCCAGCACTGCAGTGCTGTGCAGGTCACCCCAGGTTCACCTGACACTTTGAGAAGTTCAACAACCCAAGTAGACGTTTGATAAATTAGATCTGAAAGCTGTTCTGTTAAGGGTGTTGGGGGATCCTTGGCTGCTGTGTCCTTTGAGTATCACGAAGGACGGCTAGGAAGAAAAAGAAATGGAGGGGAAATTAGACTAAGAACAAAATCCAGAGAGGAAAGTGGGAGAAGGAATAGCAACACAGTGGCATCGTCACTGTATTTGAGGGAGGGAGGGAAGTGGGGGTCGCAACAGAAGGGGATTGGGGACGATGTGGAATGTTTGACCCAGGATCAGTTTTGAGTGGAAAACGGTGTGCCAGTTTCTCATCTCAGCTGTAGGAGGTATGGTGGTCTTGGGACCACCTACCAGGGGTCCTCGAACTTTTTAAACAGGGGGCCAGTTCACTGTCCCTCAGACCGTTGGAGGGCCGGACTATATTTAAAAAAAACTATGAACAAATTCCTAGCACACTGCACATGTCTTATTTTAAGCAGGACAGGCAGCAGGCGGCAAAAACACCCGGCCTGTGGCCCGTGGGCCATAGTTTGAGGATGCCTGGAGGCGTGCCACATCCGATTTCGTTTCCGAGCTTCAGGACTGGTCCTTGGTGGACCCTTGCAAGGAGAAGTGACTCTTGGTGCTCTGACGAGGTTGTTCAGGAAAGTTTGAGATGCGCTGAGATGGGGCTCCATCCCGATTCCTAGGGTCAGCAATGGCGAGGCCTCAGGGCACTCGGGCTGGTGCGAAGCGGCTGGAACTGGTGGTTGGGGCAGCCCGTGCGTTTCTCTGTTAGGCGGGTGCAGTGGACTGTACAGCCTTAGCTGGAGGCGCAAACAGCAGGTGCACTCGCAGGGAGCGCAGGGCCTGCTGGAATCAGGCGCATCCGGAGGAGTTTCTGTCTCCCTGTGCCCCGCCGGTTCCGCGTGTCCTTTCCTTGGGGGCACCGCTAATGCCTGGTCCGTATGTCACACCGAGAGGGACCCCTCAACCCTCAACCCTCACCCTGCAGGACCTCAGCTCTGTGGCCAGGTCTTTTGGGCAAGAACCCATAGTCAACGCTGCTGCTTGTAAGTATTGTCCGCTTAGTTAGGCAACATCCCAAAACTGAACTTCCAAAATAGTCCTCCTTCTCCCTGATTTATTTACTTATTTGTGTGTGTGTGTGTGTGTGTGTGTATGTGTGTAGAATGGGGCAATTGGACCGGATGGAAACAGTAAATATCTTAAATTAGCACATTTATGGTTTAGTTTTATCGTTACAAGCTGTCATCTTTTATCCCCTTGAACAAATATGACCTCAAGTTAGACTTAGTGAAAAACTGAAGTTCATATCTTGAATAAATGTAGAGGGTGTTCATGAGACATGCAGACCTAGTTAATGGAGTCATTCTATTCAGCTGAGACAGGGCTATTAACAAAATGGCAGGATAAGTCATTACAACTTTTTAAAAGTGAGTTTCCATCATTTCTTTCTTGTCTACTTCTAGAGGTAACATTTATTTTATATGAAAAGAAAGTTAAGGCTAAGTTCACTAATTGGGTTATACAAAAACCTTGGCTCTGTGTATATTTTATTGAAAACACTCCACTTTTGAACAGTTCTGTGAATGTAACCTATTTGGAAGAAGATCATCAGGAGGGAGGAGTGTGGCAGTTGGAGATAAGGAAACTTTTCAGGAATATAAAACACATTTAATGCCAAACTTGTAAGCCAAGCTACTGTGATACAACTTCAGTTTCATGTGCAATGGAGTAAAAGGAGTCTGACGATTTTGTTGGAGCTTTGCTAATTGTATGATCTGAAACACATCACTCTGGAGCCATTTTCCTCAGTTTTAAAAGACAGAGAGTCAGTTTTTTGATTGTTGGGAATATGCTGTGTAGCTATTTTCCACACTGTACGAGCATAATTAGCTTTCCTACCCAACAGCTTTAGGTAGATCATGTAGAGGTGGGGTAGGGTGTTTCCAGGTGATTCTGATCATGATCTTCTTCCCTCCCCCTCAGGTAACCCTTGAATCCTTCTGGACTAGAGGCTGGGTAAGTAGTCATTTGAATTTATAAATTCCTGAATATTTTATTTTTTCTGACAAAGTTTTTCTTCAGTCTTTTGTTTTCCATCTGAGGCATGAAAGTAGTAAAACCTAAGTTTAAACAGGATGGGGTGAGATTACTTTACCTGGAGTTGTATTCGGAATATTACTTAGTTGAAATATTTTTGTGTCTTAACATGAGTATCTCATACCACATGCTAAATTCACTGTGTTTGTGCAGGCTTAAACTTTATTTATTTATTTATTTATTTATTTATTTATTTATTTATTTATTTATTTATTTTAGGAAGGGAAAGAGAGAAACATCAGTGATGAGAGAGAATCAGCTGCCTCCTGCATGCCCCACACACTGGGGATCACGCCCACAACCCAGGCATGTACCCTGGCTGGGAATTGAACCATGGCCTCCTGGTTCATAGGTTGATGCTCAACCACTGAGCCATGCCAGCCAGGCCAGGCTTTGATTTTAAAAAATGAGTAATTTCTAAGTCTTACTGAGGCATGGGAAAATAGCTTCATCATTTCTAATTTGGTTCACTGTGTCTCAGTCTGCTTGGCTAAGTTCCCCCATTTAAATTGGGCTCACCTGAACCACTTCTCAGCTTTATAATGTGCCCTGTCATTCCGATTTCACCGGAATTTGCCTTGAATCACTACTACCTGTGATGAATTTTTATCATTTTGTTGAATATTTATGCTATTTTATCATTAGTAAGCCATGGTTAGAAATTATCTTACATTTTGTTTATAATTGCTATAATATATACATGTAAATACTTCTAAAGTTCAGTAAAACATTAATTTTTTCTGATTAGATTATGAATATGCATATGTTCATGTGATTTCAAAGGATTGGGAATTTGTTACCCCTTTTTATGGTTGATTTTAATAATTTGAGCGAAGAGTTCTCTGCCTTTGATGAGCTGTTATTTGGGATTGCTTAGATTGGATGGATATTCTGTGCAGATTTGATTCTATAAGCTAGTGAGCTACTTCCAAGGTTACACTTCTGAAAATTCTCCTTTTTCTCTTTAACTTCTAAGATATCATAGTAGGGTGTTAAAATTAAAGAACTTCAACTAATACAATAATTGTGCCATTGTGTTAGGCACATTTTAAGTCATAGCCACACCACTCACATAGAGCTTGGAGAGAATAAAAATCTAGTTTTCAATTCTGAGCTTATCAGATACTATGAGGGGTAAGTAGAGTTTTGATATGGCTGTTGAAACCCGTATAAGGCATGTTTGGGCTAAATTATCAGTGCTTTTACTCCTTTCCGCTGGAGGGGGAGGAGGGAAATGTTTTCCCCTCACCTGAGGTCAGGTTGGAGTGGCTCCAGGGTGTCCATGCAGAGGGCCTGGTAATGTTTCTGGCATTTAGGAAATTAATACATGTGCCCGAAAAGATGAGAGAGTGAGATGCCCTGCCTGAGCACACAGAGCTCAGAAGCTGCCTCAGGAGTAAATAGCAATGACACGTGGTGGGGAAGGATGTACACATTTGACTGATTCTTGGCCTGAAGCCATTTTGAAAGTTTCTCTACCCAAGAGGACAAAAGGTAGAGTCTCTGGAAGCTCAAGGAAGTGAGTGGAAGCCACCAGCAGACAGAGGAATATTCCATGTCAACCGAAGTTCAGTGTTCACAGTGGTTGGATCTTTAAGAAACAGGCCGATATGTTCCTTCTGTCAGGAATTGTCCTTCTGTCACCCAGAGGACCCTGGCTCCATATGACAATGGTACCTGCTCCTCTCCCTTCCCCCAGCTGACCTCTGATGAGTCAGTCACACAGTCTAGTCAGTGGGGATGGAGGAGGAGAAAGAAGCACCTAACCCTGACACCACTATAGGTTTCTCAGCCTGAAATGGGCTCAAGATGGGAAAGCAGCTGTTTTCCCTTTCTATGAACATAGAGGTTTTGATTTTTGCAGTAAGTAGACATTCTAACTAGTGAAATGAAATTGTTCTTTTACCTAAGGGGATTAGAAAGCTTGGATGCTTCCTGAGGTTTTATGCAGGAGCTGGGAAAGAACTAGCCTAAAGAAGGTTTAAAGAGAGTGGGAGGAAGGTCTTCATGCTCAGTAAGGAGTCTAAATTTTTAAAAATACTAGGGGCCTGGTGCACAAAAATTTGTGCACTGGGGCAGTGGGGGGGGGTGTTTCCTCAGCCCAGCCTGTGCCCTCTCACAGTTTGGGACCCCTCTGGGGATGTCCACCTGCTGGTGTGCCTGGCCAGCCTGGGTGAGGGGCCAATGTCTGTTTGCAGGCTGGTCAAGCTTCCCAGTGGAGACCCTCACCCCCGGGGGTGTGGCAAGCCTGGATGAGGGGGTAAGGGCAGTTTTCAGGCCGGCCACAGCTCCCACTGATTCTCTGGGCCATTCGCCTGGGAAGCAATGGGGTGGCACTGGCCACTCCATAGGCTTCCCAGGAGGGGGCATGGGGTCCCCTGGCTGGTCCCATCCCCCCATCCCCCAGGCTTCTCCGCCTGGGAAGCCCATCAGGTGGCGCTGGCCACCCCATAGGCTTCCCAGCAGGGGGCCGCGGTGTCCCTCCAGCTGGTCCCCGCTTTCCCTGGAAGGCTTCTCCACCTGGGAGGCCGTTCCGGTGGCACTGGCCACCCGATCGGCCTCCCAGCAGGGGGCCGCGGGGTCCCGCTGGCTGGTCCCTGCTTCCCCCGGAAGACTTCTCCGCCTGGGAAGGCATCGGCCGGCCCAGGGTGCCAGATGCCTTCCCAGGACCCAGGCTCCCAAGATGGCGGAGCCTGGGGCTGTGGTCTCCGCCATCTTGGCTAGGCTAATTTGCATACAGTCACTCTGATTGGCTGGTGGGCGTGGCTTAGGCCATCCCAAAGAAACGGTTAATTTTATTATTACGCTTTTATTAGTTAAGATTTTATTGATTTTTTTACAGAGAGGAAGAGAGATGGATAGAGAGTTAGAAATATCAATGAGGAAGAAACATCGATCAGCTGTCTCCTGCACATCCCCTATATTGGGGATGTGCCCACAACCAAGGTACATGCCCTCGACTGGAATCGAACCTGGGACCCTTCACTCCAGGCCGATGCTGTATACACTGAGCCAAATCGATCAGGGCAAGGAGTCTAACTTTTTAATGAAATGGTTGTTTCATAATAATTCTTTGGACTTAGGCTCAGCTGTGGGAACTTGGCCATTGTCCTTAATCTGGCCAAAGCTTTGATTTTTATATTATAACTAGGGGCCCGGTGCACAAAAATTTGTGCACTCGGGGGGTGGGGGTCCCTCAGCCCGGCTTGTGCCCTCTTGCAGTCTGGGACACCTCAGGGGGCATGTCCACCTGCTGGCATGCCTGGCCAGCCTGGGTGAGGGCTGAGGGCCATTTTCAGGCGGCCCACAGCCCCTTCAGGGTTCGTGCACTGGGGGGTGGGAAGGCTGGTGAGTGCAGGCCTGGACGTTTCCCACCGGAGGGCCCACGATTGCACACGCCTGGTGGGCCCACACCACTGAGGGGACACACCTGGCGCAGAGTTGGGTGGCAAGCCAGGGGCGGATGCTGGTACAGAATCCCTTGGTGGGGCCCTGCTGCTGAGCAAACACACCCGGGGTGGAGCTGGGCAGTGAACTGGCTTCGGATTCTCCGCACTGTGCAGCAGACGCTCCCGCATGCCCTGTGGAGGCCCCTGGGGGGCGGATGAAGGTAGTGGACCCTGGACAGGTATTCCTGGACACCCTGTGGAGGCCCCCAGGGCAGAGCCAGGCAGTGGACCCAGGTCAGGCATTCCTGGATGTCCTGCAGAGGCCCCCGGGGGGCAAAGTCAGGCAGCAGACCCAGGACGGCTGCTCCTGCACACCCTGCAGAGGCCCTGTGCTCCTGCATGCCCCGGGGAGGCCCCCAGGTGGTGGAGCCAGGCAGTGGACCCGGGACAGGCGCTCCTGGATACTCCTCGGAGGCTCCCGGGGGCGGAGCTAGGCAGCAGACCCAGGACAGCTGCTCCTGGACGCCCCGAGGAGGCCCCGGGCCTCCCCCCTCCCACTGAGCTGACACACCTGGCACAGCTATGCCGGCCGGCCGGCCGTGGAGGCTCCCAATGCAGAGCCGCCCTGCCAGCCTCCATCTTGGCTGGGTTAATTTGCATACAGCCGCTCTGATTGGCTGGTGGGTGTGGCCGTGAGCAGAGGCTCAGCCAGCCTAGGCAGGCAGTTGCAACAGAAGCCTTTGGTTTGCTCTAGCTCCATGGCCATTGGCCTCCATCTTGGCTGTGTTAATTTGCATACAGCCGCTCTGATTGGCTGGTGGGCGTGGCCGTGAGCAGAGGCTCAGCCAGCCTAGGCAGGCAGTTGCAACAGAAGCCTTTGGTTTGCTCTAGCTCCATGGCTGTTGGCCTCCATCTTGGCTGGGTTAATTTGCATACAGCCACTCTGACTGGCTGGTGGTAATGGTCAATTTGCATGTTTCTCTTTTATTATATTAGATATGAGGATAATATCAGTTATTTTCTCCTATCTCAAATCATATTGTGAGAATTAGTTTATTATTAAGATAGTGCCTTACATGAAAGCAAATATTACATATACTAGAAGCCCAACGCACGAAATCCTGCAGCCCCACTCACCCACACGGGCCTCGCATGCTCGCAGCCCACCCACCCATGTGTGCCTTGCAGTGCACACAGCCTCTCCTAATGACCAGTCTTTAGTTGATAACGGCATCACGACCACTGGGCTTTTATTATTACATATATTATTACCAGTGACTTTTACACAAATGTCATAGCTCCTAATCGAGTGTTAGGCTCAATTAGGTACTAATTTATCTTATGTTAAGTTGAATTATCAGAATGACTTGACTAAGGCAACAGAAACTAACAGATTTCTGAGCCTGGTCTAGAAGAAAGTGGTGACCAAAAGCATACACTTGTCTGATTATTTGATTCCAACTGTTGCTTCCAGATATGAAGAAGGAAGCTGCAATCTCCCTAACCAGTCTTTTTCAACTTCTTCAGTAGTAATCACAATAAAACAGCTTCTTAAAGATACAACTAAATGTGTAGTTGTGGCCATTTTTATAAAATAGTTTAGGAATAAAGTAATCAGATGAAGTTCAAAATGGAGCTCAGTTGTTGAAGGCAAAGCTAATATTCTAGGTCAGATTATGTAGAAAGTTAAATGCAAGTGCCAGTAAATTATTTTTACATAATCCAACATAAAAGGCACATGTGATTGTGGGCAATATGTAAACATTTGAAATCTCAGAACCACTACTATGGCTTTAAACACCAGGAAGGTTCATGCTCAAATGGCGACCATCTAAGAAGTAACATCACTTTTACTTGTCTTTAACCTTCGGTCATCTGATGAGAAAAATAAATCAGTGTATTATGAAATGAAAGACATAAATTTCATGGGAACCTAAAAATATGTAGATGGGCTTCAATAGCCTCATAAATATACAGTAGGCCCTCAGATTATGTGGGTGATCCGTTCCTACCGTGAGACATAATGCGATTTTCACTGTAAGTTGGAACCCACCTATATAAGCACCTACATCACTCACATGGAGCACATACACAGCAGTAATGAAGTGAAATTTAAAAGAAAGATAACAATTCCTGACCTTTACTTGTGGGAAATTTAAAAGAAAGATAACAATTCCTGACCTTTACTTGTGAGAAATAAATAATAAAAAACATAAAGCACATATACACATACATCGAAATGATGGAACTTTTTTTTCATTAATGGGAGACAGTGATGTAACCACGAAACGACATATGTTGAATCTGACGTAACCTGAGGACTGCCTGTAAATGTTTTGGTTCTAGTCTTTTTATTTCCTTTTAGTGAAATTACACAAGCAAGTATCTGGATATTAGGGAAAATATCCTCATTATTAAAACACCCAAAGGAGAAGGTAGCCTGAAAACGGCCCTCAACCTCTCACCCAGGCTGGCCAGGTATGCCAATAGGAACCCGAACCCTGAAGGGACTGTGGGCAGCCTGGAAACATCCCTCAACCCCTCACCCAGGCTGGCCACACCCCAATGGAGTGAGAGTCCCCACTGGGGGGGCTTGGCCAGCCTTCAAACAGCCATCAGCCCCTCACCAGGCACACTAGCAGGTGGAGATCCCCCGAGGGGTTCAAGAATGCAAAAGGGCACAGGCCCCCCCCCCCCCAAGTGCACAAATTTTTGTGCACTGGGCCCCTAGTAATGTATAAAATGCTGAATATTCATGATGAATTTTCCTGCCTTTAAAAGAAAAAATATACCACTTTCATCTTTTTCTCTCTGTTCTCTTGACTTCTGAACATAGTTTCAAGGACACTTATTTCTCCTTAAATATGTAATCACTAGGATCTGACAAAATAACTTTGTGCAACTCCTTGTTCATTTTCTCTATATAGCTCTTAAATTGCAGAGATAAAAAAAATTCCAAGCATGGGAGACAAAGGATTGTGCAAATCCATCTGAACCTAGAAGAATCATTTTACATGTTTAACTAAGTTTTCATGTAGCAATATATAGTATCATTATCTTTTCATAATGTAAGCTATTTATTTGAAGAGCACTAAATGACATAGTTCTAGTGAAAATGTCATAAATATTAACAGTTCTATATTTTTAAGAACTTCTTTCATATACCCATCTTGTCTTCTGAAGGCAAATGTTTTAAACTTGGAATAGAATTTTGAATTAAAATTATACTCATAGGCCATGTACTCCCTAATTTTATAGCTGAATCTTAGGTCAAGTTACTGAAATACTGAAATATGGCCAAGATGGGAAGCTAAAAACTAAAGTCTACACCTTTATTCTCCATGATAAAAAGCAACCCAGGAAAGTTAATCTGTGGCAATATCTTGTTTTATTTAAACTATCGATTTTGGTTAATTTTACTTAAGTAGACTGATAGAATTGCTCTTTTTGATATAATATTAGTCTTATTTAATGAGTGAATAGGAAATAATACCTTAAATTATTTATGTAAATTATCTTCTTAGTTTACTTAGAGCTTTATAGTCTAATTCAAAGCTGTGAGAGAGAACATTTAAATGTTATCTGAAAAAAAAAAGAGCTATGATATCTATTAATAGTCCTTTCCTTCTTCAGTAGAATATGGCAATCTTTCTTAAAACTCTCCTTTTTTAAAAAAAATATTTTTATTGATTTCAGAAAGGAAGGGAGAGGGAGAGAGAGATAGAAACATCAATAACTTCATCATTAATTGAAACCTGGGCATGTGCCCTGACTGGGAATCGAACTGTGACCTCCTGTTGTATAGGTCAACACAACCACTGAGCCTTATCAACTGTGCAGGGATTGTTTAATAAATGTTAATTAAGGAAAAATTGGCAATACATTGAGCTATCAGCTGTTCATGTGTGTGTATATTTTGGGGGGATACCCTGTATATTTAGTAAGAAAATATTTTAAATTCATATTAGGTTATATTTAATTAAAGAGGATATTAAACTTCTTAATCTATAAAATGAGCCTTACGATTTATAAGAGAAATGATTGTGTTAATAGTGTTATTAAAATCAATACATTTTTATATAAAACAGTGAATAAACTTAGCATTCAATTTTCCTTAGAAGCATTTGAAAGTTTCTATAATTTTACAAGCATTCATCTACCTGCCAATCTGTAATTAGAATTTTCTTTCTTCACTCATCATGATTTAATGTAAATCAACTTTTGCATTGGGTAAAAAAAATGATGTCCTTAGGTTAACCAATCATGTGGCAGACTTGATTTGAAAGTAGATAAGTAATAATGAAAGCTGCTATTAGAGACAAATATAAAACACATTAAATAACTTTACATATAGTTATTTTAATGTCATTGGGAGTACTTTAGGGAAGATTTGGGTCATTAAGTAAAAGGTGGATGGTGGTTCATTCCTGTAAGTTCCTGAAATTGGTTATAAAATGCATCATGAAGTAAACTTATCCCATTTGCTATTGTGTCTTTAGGTATATTTGATATTGTGCATTAGGTTACCAGACTGAAATTGTGGGACTTAAGTAAGTAATTGGGTGATTCAAATCAGATACATTAAGTATAGGAGTTTGGTACATCTGTGAATATTTTAAACATTGTGATTTAATATGTCATAATATATTTAAGGAATGATTGAAACTGGGTTATCTTCCATAACAGTACAAGAATCCAGAGTTACATTTGGTTCTAAAATTACATTGTAATCATTATTGTTGGTTTATCATAAAACAAAGACAGTGTTCTACAAGCATATATCAATTGTTATTGACATAAATAGTGCTTTAATCACACACACTAGCAATTTTATATTGCTACTAGGGGCCTGGTGCACAAAAATTTGTGCACTCGGGGGTGGGGGGTCCCTCAGCCCGGCCTGTGCCCTCTTGCAGTCTGGGACCCCTGGGGGATGTCCACCTGCTGGCATGCCTGGCCAGCCAGGGTGAGGGGCCCTCACTGCATGGGGGTGTGGCCAGCCTGGGTGAGGGGCTGATGGCTGTTTTCAGGCTTCCCACAGCCCCTTCAGTGTTTGGGTCCCTACTGTGGTGCCTGGCCAGCCTGGGTGAGGGGCTGAGGGCTGTTTTCAGGCTGCTCACAGCTCCCATTGACCCAATGTCCCAGTGAGGCTGCCTGGAATCAGGTTTCTGGGATTTATTTATCTTCTATAATTGAAACATTGTTGCCTTGAGCAGAGGCCCGGCTGGCCTAGGCAGGCAGTTTCAACTCCATCGCTGGTGCAATGGAAGCCTCCTGTTTGCTCTAGCTCTGTGGCTGCCGGCCGCCATCTTGACTGGGTTAATTTGCATACAGCCAATCCGATTGGCTGGTGGGCATGGCTTGGCTGATGGGCATGGCTTAAGTGTCTTGGAGTGATGGTTAATTTGCATATTACTCTTTTATTAGGTTAGATATGTTGGAAGGATGTTGCACTCTTGATTTAAAAAAATAAAACAAGCAAACAAACAGAAAAACTAGTCCATTAATAGTGAAAAGTGTGGACACTGGAACCAGACAGACTGCATGCAAATCTTGGCTTCACCATTTCCTAGCCACATGATTTTGGATGTAGTAGTAGTAGCTATCCTCAGTAAGGCTCAGTCTCTTTATTTGTAAAGTGACATACTATTTATACGTTCTGCAAAGCATTGCTGTGAGGATTGAATGATTTGATACGTATAAAGCACTTAGAATGTTGCCTTAGGAATTATCAACAAATATTAACTAACAGCTAGTTTTCCCCCTTTTCTGTCCTGCTCCAGTGCATTCAAATTATCTTGTACTAAATTGTCACCTCTTGCTTTCTGATTTTAGTTTCTTCTGTAAACCCTATATTTTGAATCTAACTTCTCTAACACTAAATTGTGTGTTGTGTGGACATATAAACATACATGGAGTATGTGTGTGTATGTGAGAGACAGATAAGTAATATTTTGATGGAAGATGCAGCAGAAGCATTTATAAGGCTCCTCTTTACCCTAAAAGAGCCATCCTCTTGTTAGAAGTAATTATGTAAACTGCTCCATAAATGCACTTGAGCACAGTGTTTACAAGTCTTAGAGACACGCACAGGACATGCACACTTCTCATTGTGTACAGTAAGTCACTTGTTCCAAAATGCCTTTGAAAATACTTTAAATGATGACAAAGTGTGGAGCATATCATGATAGTCAAAGAAATATTCTTTCCCGGAAAGGATACTAAGAATTCAATGTGATGGTTAAGATTATTGACTGAAGATTTGATAAGTATCCTTCCTTTGATACTTAATAGCTTCTAATCTTTCATAGGTTACTTAACCAGGACTCCCTCTTTAAAATGGTTTGAAAATTGTACATTTGTCATCATTCATTTAATGCATTCATAGAAGTCACATGATGTTTCTCATAGTTCAAATAATGATTAAAACATGAGCTGACAAAGAGTAAATAGTGAAAAAATGTGATTGTGGTTGTCATTGTTCTCTACTTCTCTTACTACTGTCTTAATTGTTTACCTTTACAAAGGGAGCTAAGAAAAAAAACACCATTATTTTCCAATAAGTGAAGAATTCTCCAATAACATCTCGAGTAGTTGACCGGTACAGCATCTTTATATATGAACAAGAATTTTTATTTAATAGTAGTATTTGGAAAACAGCTTATTTTAATTTGGAAACATGAAAAATTATTTTCTTAATGTCAAGCTGCAAAATCAGAGTGTATCCCGTACCTGAAATTGTTTTGATAATTTAAGTAAAAATCCCAATGTCAAATAATCTGTCCAGTCCATAAATTTATATTATATTACTTTTCAACTCTGCTACAGAATAATCTTATTTCTAAGAAGCTGAAAAATTATGAGAAGTCCCTTAGTCCTCAATTTTGCTTTCATCGGAACTCAGCCTTGGAAGTATTACCTCCGGATAGACCTAACCATGTCTTTTCCTGCCAAGATCTAAATGATAAGAGCAGTCATTTCTTATTATAAATAAGATAAAGCAATTGTGAATTCCACTTGAGTGTTTTAATAAATGTCAAGACTTTGGAGAATCTATTAATGTAGGGGAAATTAAAGATCATGGTTATTGAAAAACACCCAACTTTAAAGTTAATCTCAGCAAATAAATCCCAAAATTAAAACCCAACTCAGATGTTCTTTTAGTAAAAGGTTGACAAAATAGAAAATAAGTTTTATTCTTCAAATATTAAGTCCACATTATTAGAGTTTTTCAGAAAATTAGATAATAGACCCAAGTACAATGAAGGGAAATGTGTTTATGAGCTAAAAATGAAAAATTCTGAATGAACAAGTATTAAGGCTTTCATTCATGAAACTGTGGACAGCTGCAGGGTTAGCAGCTCATGCTAAGTCACTCAACATTTACGGGTTATCCAGTGTGTGTATTAAATTCTGAACAGCCCAGCAACAACTATGGATTATAATGAATAATCACAAATCTTTAAGACAAATTATTTTAAGTTGCCTTTTCAAACACGGTAGAGGACATTATAAAATTAAGCATTATGAAGACATTCCTGATTAAATGTAAAATTTATTTAAAGGTCCTACTTCTAGTTGTGACACATACTAACAATTATCATGAAACCACCTTAGGTTTAAATAGGAGGTTAAGGTTTGATTTCCAGTCAGGGTACAGGCCCAGTGGCATGCTCAATGCCCAGTATGGGGTGTGCAGGAAGCAGCCAATCAATGATTCTCTCTCATCATTGATGTTTCTCTTTCTCGCTCTCCTTCTCCCTTCCTCTATGAATTCAATAAAATATATTAAAAAATAAAATTAAAAAATAAAAATCTTTTAAAAATACTATATTGTAATTATAGAAATACTGATTTAGTGACATTATTAATTAAATACAATGATAACTCTACTGCCATGTTGTAGAATTTGAGATCTCAAAGCCTTCCTAGATGTGTCCCAAATTTTTATCAATGTGTAAAACTTATATTTTTTAATATTTCAAAAATACTTTTGGGTGTTACCCTGTTTCCCTGAAAATAAGACAGTGTCTTATATTAAGTTTTGCTACCAAAGATGCACTAGGTCTTATTTTCAGGGGATGTCTTATTTTTCTATGAAGAAGAATATGGTACATATTGTTGAACAAAAAAAAAAAGGAAATTTATTACCTGTGTGTCCACACAATGTGTCCGACTCCTACCTCACGCGACTCACTGTCTAATTGTGAGTCAGCCAGACTCTGTCAGGGCAGAACAAGCAGCAGGCAACAGCTTGTCCTGGCGGCGGCACGGGCTCTCTGATTAAAAGAGACCTCGCACTTCCTCTCTGCTCCAGCTGTGCTTCAGCCAACAGTGAGCTGCGTGGCGGTGCCTGCCGCTATGGCCCAGAGTCCAGAGTTATGGTAGCTTCAGGGACCTTATTATTGGGGAGGTCTTATGTTCGGGAGGGGCCTATTATCGGGGAGGACTTACGTTCAGGGGAGGCCTTATTATCGGAGAGATCTTATTTTTGGGGAGGTCTTATTTGGGGGGATGCCTTATATTTCAGCGAGAGGCAAAACTGTAATTAGGTCTTATTTTTGGGGAATGTCTTAGTTTTGGGGAAACAGGGTAGCTAGAATGCTGAACCCAGTTGAGGAGATGTGGGCATTGGCTAGGCAAACTCAGAGCCAAGGCTGTTTGGCAGTGAATGGCAGTGACAGACAAAGAGGTCACAGACTTAAAGGTGGTGCAGAACCAGTGCAAAATACTTGATATGTTGTCTTTCAAACTCCCTACAAATGTGTGAACAGGGCAAATGTTCACAAGAATGGAGAGATTGTGGCATCTTAGTATCGAAACATAATTGTATTAGAAAAATCCCACTGTAAGTAAATCTTTTAGAGATAAGGATCAAAATGTTATAGTAGGTATTGGGGGTGGGAGGTGGCAGAGATTGCTAGGATATCATCTTCAAAAAATATGGAGGTATTTATTTTCTCTTATTTATAACTAGTGGTCCAGTGCACGAACTTCATGTACATTAAAAGGGGATTGATTAGAGGAAATATTTTAATATTGCTATTTGCCCTTTCTCTACAATAGAAATGTCAGAGATTAAAGAAAATTAGTAAAACATATGTGAAAATCTTCCTCCTGTCAGAGTCTGGGGTGCACCATGGAACCCAGACTCAAGTCTCCAACCACCCATGTGCACCTCAAAATTGCTCGAGACCCAAACCTGGACAGCCCTCCTTCATTGGGCTAGCTACAGACCCGGCTGGTCCCAGCCTGTCCAGCCCTGCCAGGTGTGTGGGGGGTGCAGCCTCAGGTCCCCTGGGTGCCAGGGCAGGGGACACAGCCTGAGGTCCCCTGGCCTGGGGCCAGGGAAGAGGGTGCAGCCTGAGTTCCTCTGGCCTGGTGCCAGGGCAGGGGGAGCAGCCTGAGGTCTCCTGTCAAGCCCTGCGGGTGGAAGGCATGACCTGAGGTCCCCTGTCAAGCCCCATGCAGGAGGTGGGTGGGTGTGCAGCCTCAAGTCCCTGCTGATTGCTCCTTAAGCCTCTTTATGGGAACTTAGCCTCAGCTGTGGGTGCAAATTGACTGGAGTGATGGTCAATTTGCATATTCCCTCTTTATTATTTAGATAGTTTAGGACATTTTCTTACTATAATTTTTCTAAACAAATAATTGGACAGTATGACCTAATCCTTTCTCTTAATATTTGAGTCCTGAAGCACAGTAAATTTAAGAATCCCTTTTTTTTTGGTTAATCCTCACTGGAGGATTTTTTTTTCATTGATTTTAGAGTGGAAAGAAGGGTATTGAGGGAGAGAAACATTGATGTAAGAGAGCTACATCAATTGATTCCTCCCATGCTGCCCCAACCAGGGTGGGAAACCTGCAACCCAGGTATGTGTCCTTGACTGTAATCAAACCTGAGACCCAATGGTTCTTGGGCTGATGCTCTAACCACTGACCCATACTAGCCAGGGCACAAGAATCCCTTTTATTAAAAAAAATTTTTTTATTGTCCAAAGTTTTACATATGTCTCCTTTTTCCCTAATTGACCCCCCCCCCCTGCAAGCCATTCCCACCCTTGAGGGCAAGCTTCTATTGTACTAGTATCTGTGTCCATTGGTTATGCTAATGTGAATGCATGTAAGTCCTTTGGTTGATCTCTAATCTCCCCACCTTCCCTGCCATTTGTCTCTGGATCAGTTTTTGTTCATCAGTTTATGTTGATCAAAGACTCCCTTTTAAAAGCACCTGATATCACACAATTTTTCCAAAAATCTTTATCAATGCTTTGATATTCAAATGATCTGTTCCTGAAGTTTAGCTTGGTAGATTGTTCTTTTCTTCAGTCTGTAATCGTTTAACTCTGGTATTCTACATTTTCCATTTAATTCTTTTTTCCAATATTAAGTTCAGTAATTTTACTCTGTAATTGATTTAAAATTTATTTTATGCAGTACTACAGTCAATGCTTCAGTTGACAATCAGTGAGGGACTGAACAATAACTGATATTAAATAGGGATATGAGTGTTAATGTTTTCATAGGTCATTAACTCACTTAGGAATATTTTGGGGGTTAGTGCTTCCCATTCTTGAAAATACTCTAAACCTTTATTCAATGTGCCTGAAAGGTTTGGATTCTCTCACTTATTCTTGGTCCCATAATAAATCATTTTCACCTCACGTTGGAAGCCCAATTTAACATCTAGCAGAAGCAACTCAGAACTTATTTTTTTCTTAAGATATTCATAGACATATCAAGAATGCCCCTGTCTTTTTTTTATGCCAAAATACCACTCAAAGAGTGACATCTCCAAACCCTTCAATGTTATCTGTCCTGTTTTCATCTGGATACCATCTAATTGATGAATCTTTAAATATGTAGTGAGCAAATACAACTACCAGACCAATTGAAATGCTAAAACAACAGGAGACACATATTTGTGATATGTACATGTAAGTCAAATGAAATAATTTATGCTTAACTATTTCAAATATTTAATCTATGAGAGGAATCATAGGTTCTTTTAAAAAATAGGAAAATAGAGAGCTATTTGACTTCTCAAGAAAGTGCTCTTCTATGAAATAGCAAAATAAATTTGTTTATAAATTATATGTCTAGAGAGAACTTTTTAGATTTCTGTTTCATGGTTCTTAAATTGCTAAGTATTGAAAGAATGACCTACTTATCTCCAATTTGTGCCTCATAGTGCGTATTTGCTCTATTTTGTGAAATGCTATTTTTTCCCCAAGTTAGTGTTCTGCAGAAAGCACTTCCAAAATTGACTCATTAAAAACAGACAGTTCTGTGAATCTTAATCAAAGATTCATCGTTTAGATTCATCTGGTTCACAGTTCTTTGAATTGCCAATTTTTGTTGAATTATTTACATAAAAATGAATACATTTTAAATGTTCTGTAATTGGCAGTATCTAATAATATCTCCTATTGCTACTAGCCTTGTGGACATTAACAGAATGGTTCTGAAAAATTAAATTGACATTTTGGGAAGCTGGCCTAGATATCTGATTTCTGCAAAATTATTAATTTACGCCAGAACATTAAAAACCTCTTAAATCACCTCACTCTTTTCCTCTATCTTTATGGACTCTCTATTTTTGTTTTAAATCGTTTGCCTTCTAGTTCTGGTTGGGTAGCTCAGTTGGTTAGTGCATCATCCAGATATTGCAAGGTTGTGGGTTCAATCTCTGGTCAAGGCACATATAAGAATCAAGCAGTGAATGCATAAATAAGTGGAACAACAAACTTCTCTCTCTCTCTTTCCCTCTCTCCCTCTCTCTTCCCCTTTCTCTTCCTCTCCCTCTCTCTCTCCCTTTCCCTTCTCTCTCTAAAACCAGTCAGTAAAGGAAATTGTTTGTCTTCCAACAACTGAACCTGGAAAAGCTTAGGTAAACACCAGCCAACAGATGGAAAATTCAATAAACATCATATGACATAGTGGCTAAGAGCACAGAAACCGTAAAGATAAACTGAGGAGACTGGAGTCCTTTCTTGTTTGTTTTTTTTTTTGTATTTTTTTTTGTCATTTTTTTAGTTGGATAGGTTTCTTTCTTTTTTTTAAAAAAAATATGTTTTATTGATATTTTTACAGAGAGGAAAGGAGAAGGATAGAGAGTTAGAAACGTCAATATGAGAGAAACATAGATCAGCTGCCTCCTTCACACTCTTCACTGGGGATGTGCCCGCAACCAAGGTAGATGCCCTTGACCGGAATCGAACCTGGGACCCTTGAGTCTGCAGGCCGACGCTCTATCCACTGAGCCAAACCGGTCAGGGCCTGATAGGTTTCTTAAATGTTTTGTGTGGAAACAAATAATAGCACATATCTCATGGCATAGAGATGAGCTAATATACATAAAAGAACTCTCAGACACCGTACATGTATCTGTTTTAGTATCTGCAAAATACAAATAGCTAGAAAATTATCTTCAACCCTTTGTCTAACAGTAACAGGAATTCTAAACCATTTTCAATATTTTTCACATACATAATAGATGAAAATTAATTAACTGAACTTTTTTTTTCTGTGATTATCCTTTGCACGAGCCTTAGGATACTGTCTTGAGAAACTTTTAAAAAAGTAAACAAACCCAGGACAGAAGCATTTAAACTGGCAAGATGTTTTATTTTAAGAGGTATTGACCACAATTCAAACCATATGGAAAAGAGGTTCAGAAATGTTATTTGCTGTTTAGGATCCTATACTATTGGGAAAAAACCCGCAATAATTCTCAGGAAACACAGACCCCGTTCTAAAAAGGACTCCATTCCCAAACAATAACACGTCAACTTTCGGGTGGGGTTCTGGAATTTGTGGTTCCCTCACTCGCGTCAGAGAGGGACCTCTAACATCCAAGGGCCCCCTGCATTACAGAATCTATGGCTGAGGGTTGGTGCTCTGGATCTGATGGTAGCTTAAACTATCTTCTTTGATTTTATAGAAAATTATTCTGAAGAGCTACTCACATATCCTATCTACTTTCCTGTTTACATGTTTTCTTTTTTTCCTTGTTTGCTCTTCTATTATTTTTTTAAATTTATTTTTATTTTCACATATTACTCTTTTAAAAATTTATCTTTATTGTTGAAAACATTGCATATGTCTTCCTCTTTTCCCCATTGACTCCGTCCACCCCGCACCGCCTCCCCCACCCACCTCAGGCCTTCACCACACTGTTGTCTGTGTCTATGGGTTATGCATATATGCATAGAAGTTTTTGGGTTAATTTCTCCCTATTCCGCCCACCCCCGCCTTCCATCTGAGATTCCTCAAAACCTAGAGATGCAGACCACATGAAGGGTGTATCACAATGAGGGGGAAGGTGAAGTGTGTTTTCCCGTTTCTCTCCCTGACCAGCGCCTGCAGACCTCATGCTGATCCGATCCCACACTATACAGAAAACTCTGAGGATAACAATTCAAAGTAAGATCTAGAGATGGTTTAAAACATCTCTGAAGTGACAAAGTTGAGTCATTTTTCTGATATTAATACAACTTGCAAATGGCAAATGGCTTCTCCTCAAATGTATCTTTTTCTAATACATTGAATATTTCATAAGTTATAACCTGTATAGTCAGTAATGTTACACATTTTAAAAATAACTGACCCACAGATTTCAATATTGATCATAGTTCTACATGAATCAATACTAATCTCTTAGACAAATTAGTTTTTATATTGACCAAAACATAGTCATTATATGCATATTAGCTAGGTGCCATAGCATACATTGAATTAATTTCGGAGGTGAGTGAAGAAGGTACAGCTTTTTATATAATTTGATATATAAAATCAAATGGCTCATTAAGTGAAATAAAATGTATAAAATGTCCTGTACAATATCTGGCACATAAAGGGGTTCATTAAATATTCTTACCTCCCTTGATTTTTAGCTTTCAAAATAAGTGTATTAATAATTTAATGAAATCCACTTTATAGGTATAACACCAGAGAATTTGGCATTGGAATCAAGGACCAAAAGATGCCGTCTGATGTGACTGCCTTACTCTTTGAGTGGGAAGTTGGATGGAGATTTCAAACTGGGGAAGTAGTGAAATGTTTTATAGGAACATTTAATAAACAAAGTCACTCCCTCTTCTGCCCCACTCAGGGCACAACCCAGATAATCTGTGTATGTCTGTGTTTCTAGGACTTTGAACTACTTTTCATTGTTTGTCTCTGCTACTGCCATTTCCCCCTCAGCACTAACTGCTTATTAGTGTCCTCAATTCTGTTCTCCTAACCTGCATTCCTTAGTGGAGTTCTCTTTTTACTCCACTTAAAAGCACCCCCTCTTTCTTTTCTGTGACTAAGGACATCTAAGCCAATGACTTTCAACCAGTGCGCTGCAAGAATTTTTAAAATATGTAATACCTGGCTAGTTAGGGGCACTGACCTCCTTACCCTTAGATTGTCAAATAAAAAAAGACAATAACCAACAGCACAATAGCCATCTGATGTGAATGAATCAACATTATATCTATTTTTGTCAGATATGCAAAAAATAATATAATTTTTGGTGTCACAGAATTTTAGTAATTGGTTTTATGTGTTCCACTAAATGAAAAAGTTGAAACTTGCTGACCTAAGTTAATATTTTTCTTTTTGATGTTTAAAGTTTTAACAAAAAAAAGGGAAAAACTTTGACTTAAAATATGTCCAGGAAAAAATTATCAGAGACAACTAAATAAATTCTAAGGGCCTAGTATCTACTTGGAATGGAAAAGGAAGGTTAAAAAGTAGAGAGTAAAGTAAGAATCCAGATCTCAAAAAGAATTTGCTCAAATGAGTGATTTAATCTTTTGCACATCATATAAGGAAATGGCAAGTCTTTCTCTTTTTGTTTTTTGTTTTTTTGACAACTAACAATTTCACATTTGCTTGGGTGCATGAGGCAGAGTTGCACACACATGGGAAAATTGATGGTAAATAAACCAATGCTTTCAAATTCTTGCAGGTAGTAGTGGAATACATATTCTTTAGATGAAGTTAATAGCACAAATTGTGGCTATCAGGTTTGACATTATCAAAAAAAATTCAAAGTATGTTAGAACTTTATTGCTGTTTTTAATGCCCATTGTAATCTTACCACACAGAACAGAAAAATAGTGTCTCACAAGGGTTTCTTCACTGGCATCCCTATGCGGGGAATTTATTTGAAGAACTGGAGAAATTTGATTCCTCTTTGGAAATCAATTCCCTATTTCTTATGACTAAACTTTCCTTACTTAGAAAGAAAGCCCTTATTGTTTTCCCCTGAAACAGAACTGTTGTGTCTATTATTTTATCTCACGAAGGAACGTTTTGTTTGTGAACCAAAAAGTAATTTCTTGTGCAATAGCAAGTGCAGTTTCATTACTGTAAATTTAATTAATTCTTGCTAAACACAATGAGTTTGAAATATGAACCCATGTGGTTATAGAATAATAAAATGGTGTTTCTCTCAATTTGTTTTCCTACAGTACTTAGAGAAGAAGGGGGAGAGGAAGAGGGTAAAGGGAGAGAGGGAAAGAAGGAGTGGAAGGGAGGAGGAGAGAGAAATAACTGCTCAGTTGTAACTATTTAGGTAAGAAGGTAGGTAAGTGTGTCTGACTGAGATCTAAATAGTATCAATCAGACCAGAATTATGATATGCTAACATCAGTGATAGCTTCACTAAATCACTGTGATAACATAATGCCTGGGATTTAGCTTCAATAGTTTCAAGATGTTCATATTCTTGTTTCTGACTGAATTTCTATATAGTTTTTTTTAACTAAATCCAAAACTTTACAAGAAATGACATTTTACTTCCAACTAAAAGCTATTTGTAGTTAAAAAACAGAACAGTAAGTAGCAAGCTACTTGAATGATTTAAATTGCTTGAAAAACAAGGAAGCTTTTTTTCACTGATTTATTTCATGTTCTATTGAGTTAGGCATTTATATTTTTCCACCAATAGTATAATCTTTTAGAAAATTAATATGAATAGTATCTTCTTCTGAAAACACTGAATATAAAAATATATTATTCCAGATTATATATACACTAGGGTCCTGGTGCACGAAATTCATGCACGGGGGGGGGGGGGGGCGTTCCTCAGCCCAGCCTGCCCCCTCTCACATATTGGGAGCCCTCGGGGATGTCCTACTGACGGCTTAGGCCTGCTCCCTGATTCCCTTGGGGAGCGGGCTTAAGCCGAAGTCTGGCCTCCCTTTGTGGGAGGTGACCAGGCTAATCAGGGGAAGCCACCAACCCCATCACCCCGCTGCTGCAGCCATTGCCAGTCACCACAGTCACCAAGGTGTTTTCATCAACACGGACTCCAGTCCCTTCACCATGAAAAAATGACAACTTTCTTTAGGTATTTTCAAGACGTGTCTTTCATAGGATATGACATTTCTTTCTTTCTTTTTTATCCTCACCTGAGGATATGTTTCCATTGATTTTTAGAGAATGTGGAAGAGAAGGGAA
>PVJC01016082.1:0-34194 GCA_004026665.1 Murina feae
GCACTGACCACCAGAGGGCAGATGCTCAACACAGGAGCTGCTGAGCTATAGTGACCTAGCAGCTATGGTTCTCAGGTGCCACCCCCAAGCACCAGAGAGGGGGGAGCCTGGTCTGGGGTGTGTCACCCGAGAACCGCCCTCTCGCAATCTGGGACCCCTTGGGGGATGTCAGGGAGCTGGTTTCGGCCCGATCCCCGCAGGCCAGGGACCCCACAGGTGCATGAGTCTGTGCTTCTAGTTGATGAATATGTACAACAGCCCTGTGTAGTGGGCACGGCTGTTGTCATCATCTCTTTCTTACGGAGAAAGAAACAGGTTTGGAAGGGTTGGGTGACAGCATGGGGGGGGGGGGGCAGCCAGGAAGTGCAGAGCTGGGACCAGCAGGCAGATCAGGGCTGAGTCCAGCCGGGAATCTCTCAGGCCGCCGTGCTGGGCCTGTCATGTCACCAGATTGCACCCTCCAGGCGTCTGCCTCCCGGGGGAGCGGCTGGCTATTGGGGTGCCTTCCTCTCAGCATCCAACCACTTCTTACCCAAAGGCTCCGCTGACCGCTTGTCTTGGGGGGCAGTTGACCAACGGGGTCCTTGGCTACACCCCATCACCACCACTTCTTCAGCAGGAAGAAGCTTATTAGGAGGAGATGGGGCCCACGGCGGGAGGGGAGCCGGAGCACCCTTCTCAGAGAGAGGGACCCAGGGGAGAGGCCCTGGCACAGGTGCTTCCCCCCACCCCCCACCAGTGGGCGGAACAGCGGCTTCCTGATGGGGAAAGGGGCAAAGCGCTCACCCTGTAGAGGGAGGCACAGGTCAGGGGCTTGGATCCTGGGTGTCCAGGAAGCCAACAGGTCCCAGCACATGTCCCCTTTACTGCCCGTGTTATTCCCACACGACACTGTCTCACCAGACACTCCGTGTGACATGCGTCTGGCCCAGGCCCCGACCTGGTGTTAGGCGCCCACACGTGAAGGCCGAGTGCACTGATGGGCAGTAGGACCATCTGAACACACGGTACTTTGTGGCACCACATGGCGGGGCGGGGGGTGCCTGGGGAGCTTCCCGGTGATGGCGATGGTGGGAATGGTGCCTGGAGTCAAGCAGAAATGAAAGCTGCTTCGTCGCCCCACAGCCCGGTCCTCGGTGCGCATGCCTCCTGCCTCTCCGGGCACACGCTGCTCCACCTGCCGTTCCTTTCCTTCTTGGCTGGAGCCTCTCCCTCCCCCCCTGGGGCTCCCGCACTTCGGGACCCTGAGCTCCAGGCCTGTGACCCCTCTAGACCTTATTCCACTTCCCACCCCAGCGCCTGGTGAGGGCCTGACACGCGGTGCCCGGGCAGTGTGTGTGGGAGAGGGAGTGACCCAGCTCATAGCCCAGCTGCAAAGGCCACCGTGCGGCCTGGGTCTCCGGAAGCTGCGGGAGGGGAGACACTGGCCTGTGGTGGGAGGAGGAGCGAGCGTGTGGAGCGGGCAGTGCCCTGTGTCCGAGGCAGAGGCAGCAGATGTCAAGGCTGCTCCTGAGATGGAGGGGGAGCCGCTGGCCCAGCCTCGCGTGGTCAGGGCCAGTGAGGGGGGCAGGCTGTTGCGCACACTGCCCCGTCCTGGCTGCCAGCAAGCGGCTCTCGGAGGTGCTGGAGGGTTTGAGTGAGGGAGCTGGGCCGCCAGTGGTTGTATCCAGTGGTGCTCACCTGTGCACAGGACTGAGCAGGTGTTGGGACGGCAGATGTGTGTCTATCGAGCATCTGTTATGTGCTGGGCGGTGCTGCCACCTGGGAAGGGGAAAGGAAGCCTTTCCTGTGCGTGCTCATTCCCAGCTGGGGAGGAAGGCGGAATGGAATGGGGTTTCCGCAGTGTTGGGGGGGTGTCCCAAAGGTCACACCTGGACTGCACCTTCCAAGGAGGCTGGCTGCTAACCAGGGGAGGTGGCCTGGGAGAGGCACGCTCCCCTGGAGGAAAGCAGTCTGTGCCAAGATGTGGAGGGTGGGGGTAGAGCAGCACAGCATAGAGGCCATGGTGGCGAAGAGAGGGGTCCAGGGATCGCAGGGCTCTGGGTGCCACATGGGAGCTTAAATCTTATCCTGAAAACTATGGTGAGCGGTTGGGGGGTTCTGGCCGGGTTATTTGAGGGGGATTGCTGGGCGCCTTTACAGAGGGGTGGGGGCCGTGGGACGGTGAAGGGAGCTGCGGTCATAATCCAGAGCTGCAGGCGTGGCTGCGGCCTAGGGCGGGCAGATTAAAGGGGGGTTGAGATTGAACCCACAGACTTACCTGAGCAGCTGAGGGCGTGGGGAGGTGGGAGGAGTCATGGGTGCTGCTCAGGGCCCTGGGACAGAGCGGCTCTGGGAGAAGAGAATGCGTCCATTGGCGGTGCCTGTGGGTGGCCGTGGCCAGTTGGGATGTAAGCCTGGAGCTCAGGGCAGGACAGCGACAGGGCAGTGAGTCACAGCCGGAGGGAGGGTGGGCTCCTAAGGAGACTGTTCTCCGAGAAGAGAAGACATTTGGGACCCGAGGGACCAGGAAGGCAGAGTGAGACGGAAGGAAGGCCAGGAGGTGGGCTACGCAAACAGGAGTTGCCAGGAAGAGGGGTCGGTGTGTCTGGGACCACAGGCCAAGTCGGGTCACAGTGGAATTGTCCCTCAGCTGCAGCAGTGCAGAGGCCAGCAGTAGCCTGAAAGGCCGTGGTCAGTGTCCATGGAGAGGAGAGTGTAGCAAACACAGGTGAAGACGTGTCTGATGGGGGAGAGGGGAGTGAGGGCCGGCACGCAGGTCCTGTTCGTGGGCAGGGCTGGAGGTGAAGCCGTGATGGGGTAGAGACCCTCCCCGCACGGCAGCCCCCAGGCTCCTCGTCTGTGACCTGGGGACCGGCTGGAGGGGCTCAGAGCCACCCACAGTGCCAGCAGGTGCACAGGGGAGGGGCGGGAAGGCTAACTGCCTGTCACTGATGGGTGCGGGGTCCGGGGAGAGGCCAGGCCACCCCTTTGGAGCCCAGAAAAGGGGTCGGAGGGAGGACATGGAGCCCAATGCAGCGCCCCTGGGAGAGGCGCGCCCTCCCCAGACATCGGACCTGGTGCTACAGAAACAACTGAGGGTTTCTTCCTTTGGGGCGCACGTGTGGGGCCCGGAAATCCCTCCCACTCCCCAGTCAGAGCCGCTCCGGGAATTCTCAGTTCTCAGACGGGACCTGGAGCCGGGGGCGCGGGGGGGGGGCACTCGTCTGTGACTGTGCGTGTGAGGCTTTCCTTCGTCTGCTCTCTGCAGATTTTTGTTGTGGGTTTTGTTCCACCTTGTGTCCTAATTCTTAAATTTTGTTTTAAAAATGTTAGATTGGTCATTTTCCCCTCCTTGGTGAGGTGATTTGTCTCGTTCCCACAGATAATCTATCAGCTAAACATAAAGACAAGAGGAAAAGCTCCCTGGACGTCAGGAGTGTTGCCTCTCGAACAAGCGAAGGTAGGTCCCCGAGACCAGAGAGCCGATACTACCTGGCGCCTCCCCTCATCCCTGGGCCACTGCCCCCCCCAACACCCCTCCCCACAAGGGACCTGTCACTCCCCTCCCCTCCAGCTCCTGCCAGTGGGCTCCATGCTGAGCCTTTGAGGGAGTCAGGTCACTGTCAGTTCTATGCGCAGCAGGTCCTGGAATAACGTTCATAGGAGGAAAAACCTCGTCCCCGGCAGGGTCACTGCCTGTGTGGAGTGTGCGGTTCCCCCGGGCTGTGTGAGTTTCCTTCCATAGCCCAGAGAGCATGCTGGGAAGCGTGTGTCGGAAGGTCCCGCCGAGTGGGTGTGGGTGAGAGGCCCCTCGGCCGAGAGGTCCTGCTGGGCCTTAGCTGGCCGGCGGCTGCGGCACCTTGACCCTGAACTGGAATAAGCTGGTTAAAAATAATGACCTCACCTGTTTTTATTGGGCTTTCTTAAATATGTGGATCGCTCGTGCTTATTTCAGTTTTCATATTAGTGGTTGGGTTTTTATTTAGAAGTTTGGTGGTGTTTTTGTGACCAGAAATATGTTGCAGGATCCAACTCTTGTTTATATCAATTAGCCGAGGGCAAAACTGGTTTCCGTTTTGCTGAAATAGAAGTTTCTAATAACCTATTGGTGGTTTTAGGTGAGCACCTACTGTGCGTCACTGTGGGCAGGAGTTTGCCATAAGCTTCCCTTCTGGTGGGGAGGTGAGCTGTACTTTGGCAAGTGAGAGGCTTATTCTGCAAATATGATTGAGTTCTAATTGGAATACTCTTTTTAAAGATTATGTAGATATGTGGCCTGAATAACCTAATAGTTTATTTATTTTGTTAATCCTCACCAGAAGCTCTTTCATTGATTTTTAGAGAGTGGAAGGGAGAGGGAGAGACAGGGGTTTATTACACAGTCTAGATATGGGCCGCTATTGGATATATGTATCAAAAATAGATTTTCTGTGGTTTGCCTTTTCACTCTTTTAATGAACAGAGGTTCGTAATTTCAACCTTAATCCAGTTCACTTTATCCGTGTCTTCTCTCATAGTTAGTGCTTTCTGCGTCCTGTTTAAGAGCTCTTCCTCTGCTCCACGGCCATGAACCTTCTCTCGTGTTTCCTCCTTGGAGGCTTTGTGCACTTTAGGTCTGTGATCCATTTCACGTTAATTTTTTATCAGGAGAGAGTAGAGACCAAGGAGGAATTTTACCCCAATGTGGAAACCCAGTTGGCCCAGCACTGCATTGGAAAACACAATGCACACATTTTGTAGTGGCACCGTCGTAAATCAGGGCCACAGCACATGGTCAGGTCCTGGGTCGTCTGTCACTGGCTGTCGTCTGTGCTTGAAGCAGGGCCACCAGCAATTCCTGCAGCCTCACGGGAAGTCCTGACACCTGAGCGAGCTTCCTCAAGATGCTCCTGGCCATTATTGTGGGTTCTTTGCATTTCTGTCTGACAGTTGAAATCAGCTTGTTCATTTACACACACACACACCATCTCCTGAGTTTTATCTTGGAGTCTCTTGGAGTCTCTTGGAATCTATAGTTCTATTTGGGGAAAACTGAAATCTCAGTAATATTGAGTCTTGTAGACCATGAAATGCTGTCTCTCTCTCTCTCTCTCTATGTAGCTTGTCTTTATTTTCTCAGTAATATTTTGCATTTTCAGTGCATAAGTTTTTATTTTTTATTTTTATTTTTTTAAAATATATTTTATTGATTTTTTACAGAGAGGAAGGGAGAGGGATAGAGAGTTAGAAACATCAATGAGCGAGAAACATCGATCAGCTGCCTCCTGCTCACTCCCTACTGGGGATGTGCCCGCAACCAAGGTACATGCCCTTGACCAGAATCGAACCTGGAACCCTTCAGTCCACAGGTGGATGCTCTATCCACTGAGCCAAACCGGTTCAGGGCTCAGTGCATAAGTTTTTAAATCTTTCATTAGATTTATTCCTAAAGGCCCAGTGCATAAAATTCATGTATAGGTAGGGTCCCTGGCAGCTGCCAGCTGGGGCCTTCCTGTCCCGCGCCGCCCCCTGGTGGTCAGCACACGTCATAGTGAGTGTTCGAACTCCTGGTCTCCCAGTCGAATTCCCAAGGGGACACTTTGCATATTAGGCTTTTATATGTATAGCCGATACTGATGTTCTTTGATGCCATCACGTGGTATGTTTTTACTTCAATTTCCAGTGTTTGTTGCTAGCATACAAAATTACAGTTGACTCTTGTGTACTGACCTCCTATCAAGCAACCTTGCCACTTGCTCAGTGACTGCTGGGGTCTGTAGGTGCTCGGAGACTTTGTGCACACACAGTCACAACCATCTGTACATTTTCTCTCCCCGACTTTATTGCATTTACACCGTGGTATGGTTTTTGTGAGCATATGTCACTATCACATTTTTAAATGAGAACAAGTCCTTTTATGGCATTGTGATAAAATAGTGGTTTTCATTTTTGGTTTAATGGCCACATTGGGAAAGTCAGCACCCATATGCTGGTCACCAAAATTAGACTGAGTTTCTTTGGTTGCCAGCATTTAAAGCGTTTGGGAGCCTGGGGTTGGTTCGTCTTCACGGTGCTGCCCTTGGGGCCTCCATTTGATCATGGGAAGCTGCCTCAGGCTGGGGAACACTGTGATCCTTTAAGGTCTCTGGTACAGAGCATGTGGCCTCACAGTGGGGTTTTCAGGGGGACACACAGAACTCTGTGTGGTACTAGTTCTTGCTGCCTGCGCATGGCCCAAGCTCCCCCCACCTCAGTCTCCCCCAAGGAGCCACATCTGGCAGGACCAACAGCAAAGTAAACCAGAGCTCGGAGTTGCCGCTGGCCTGTTGAGGTGCTGCCCTAATTAGTCTAGAGTAAGCATAACCGTGGGAGACAGCAAAGGTTTCTGCCTTGAAACCTTTCGCAGAATCTCATGGATTTCAGTTGGTGGTGAGTTGTATTTTGGCTCCGGCCGTGTGCGGCACCAAGAGCCTGTGTGGCATTGTCTCCCAGGGCCTCTTACTCCTGGGTAGCAGCAAGCCGAGCAGTCATAAGGCCTCATTATCATAAGCACAGACAGGCCTGTGGCCTTGGCGTGCGGACTGTTTCCTGTTCTCTCTCTGACATCAGAAGTTCAGTCGGGCCAAGTGCATCCCAGTGCCTGGAACCGAGGGAAGCAGAGCTGGCTTGTTACGATGGGAAGGGAGCTCAGCAACCGGGTGGTTCTGCTCCTTCCCCCTCACCATGCAGCTGGGCACACGGAGGCTCTGGGAGGTGGGGAGAGGGAGGACACGGAGCCCTGGCTGTGCCGGCCCTGACCTCTGCCCGTGTGATCTCCCCGCAGTGGCCAGCCAGAGGCGACACTCCTCCTTGGCCCGGATCCACTCCATGACCATCGAGGCGCCCATCACCAAGGTGAGGAGTCCGCGGCCCATCTCCACTGTGCAGGCGACCCTTGCCCTTCCCATGAGAAGCAGGGGCCGCAGCAGTAACAGCACCCTCCTGGCCATGGAGCCCCCTGGAGGGAGGACGTGTGGCGGGAACAGCTGGCTGGTCTTGGGTTGGCCTGAGCACCAGGCAGCCTGACTCTGGGTTGCTTTCCTGTTGCTTTGAAGGCCATGACCCTCGCGTCTCTTCCCATATTGCAGGTGATCAATATCATCAGTGCTGCCCAGGAGAACAGTTCCCTGCCTGTGATAGAAGCCTTAGACCACGTCCTGGAAATTCTGAGAACCTCAGAGCTGTATTCACCGAAGTTTGGGGTGGAAGGCGAGGATCCTCATACCAAAGACCTCATTGGAGGCCTGATGTCTGTGAGTGCACTGGCTGGGCTATGGTGGGAGCTGCTGTTCCTATTTGCCCTGTGACCTGTTTGTGGGCAGCTGCACGCCCAGGCCACCGCCTCGCCCAGGGCTCGGCATGGAGCAGAGGAGGGCAGACAGTCTGTAGAGCCAGGGGGCTCCGATTTTGCTTAGAGGTCCTACAAGCAATTTATTTAAATAAAACTTAATTGTTTTAAAGATTTTAAAAATGGGGGCAGAAAAAAAAAATGCTTGATGCTGCACAAAAACAGAAAGAGGCCCCCTTGAGGGGTACGGGCCCAGTTTCCCTGCAAACTTCCTGCACAGATCTGGCGGCCTCGCGGGGAGAAGGCCTTGTGCCGTGGGCCCGTCTCGGGTAGAGGCCTTACAGGAGGACGACTGTGTGGGACACAGATCACTATCTGTCAGAAATAAAACTTAGCTTCCCTCCCGGCTCCTGCTTTCTGAGGTCACTTGACATCCTAAACATTGGGCTTCAGGCAGGTTCTGGTGAAATTAGATGTTAGGCAGGTTTGGTACCCGCCTAAAGCCCAATTTTTATGACATCAAGACTGCAGATAGCGAGGTTCCCGTGATGGGAATGTGTGTTGAGACTAATGTCTAACATGGGTCTGGGCTATTGACAGAGGACCCCCTGCCTGTGAAGGGGCAGGGACACAGGACGGGGAGGGAGGGGGCTGCTACAGGGGCTGGGAGCAGCTCTCACCCAGGCTCTGCTGGGCGGAGTCGGGGTGCTCAGAGGGCCAGGGCGGGAAAATGGTGGGGAAGAGGGTCGTTGTCCCTAAGAAACCAAACCATCTGGAGTGCCGGCAGGAACGCTGGGCCTTGGGGCCTCTCAAGCTGCCCTCCCCGCCCCCCTCCTCCCCTAGTCCTAGTGCCAGGCAGTGAAAGGGACAGCCCCTGGGGGGGTGTGAGGGGAGTCTGCCCCACTGCCCTGGGGGAGCGCCAAGAAGTAAAGAACAACTGTGACCTCTCTCTCGTTTCCTTGGTTTTTATCAGGACGGTTTTCGAAGACTGTCTGGGAACGAGTACACGCTCTCAACAAAAAGTACGTTTTCCTTTGTAATTTTTTGGATCATTATTAACATTACAGTCAAGTTTAAATGATGAAAATTAGCTCTGACCGGTGTGGCTCAGTGGATAGAGCGTCGGCCTGTGGACTGAAGGGTCCCAGGTTCAATTCCGGTCAAGGGCATGTACCTTGGTTGTGGGCACATCCCCAGTTGAGGCAGCTGATCGATGTTTCTAGCTCTCTGTCCCTCTCCTTTCCTCTCTGTGAAAAATCAATAAAATATATTTTAAAATAAACGAATAAACGAATAAATAAATGATGAAAATTAGTTTTTCCGATGGTTTGTCCTAAAAGCCCTGAGCCAGCACTGTGTCCTCAGAGTGGTTCATGTGTAGAGCTGCTAACACTGTCCTCCCGCTCCCCCCTCCCCAGCCCCGCAGCAAATTCCGAGCAGCTTATTCACCCCCGTGTTCCTTCACGACATCCCACCGCGGATAGCTCAAGCCATGGAAAACGAGGACGACTGGGACTTTAATATTTTTGAACTGGAGGCTGCCACTCAGAAAAGGTGAGCCCACGTGGCGCTCAGCGAACAGCTTGATGCCAAGGGCCGGAGCGGAGAAAGCCCCCGCGGAGTGGGTTTTGAAGAGCTGGTCCCTGGTCCTGGGCAGCGGGTGCCCGAGTCACCAGGCCCTGGCCTCCGCGAGGGATCCGTGGGAAGCCAGGGAAGAGTGCCTGGTCACGAGGCAACAGCAGACTCTCGGAAGCGTGAGATGGAGCAAGTGGCTGACTTCTCCAAACAGCAGGGTTTTTCCTGTAAAACTCTGGCACTGATTTCTCCTGTGGGTGGTGCTGTGCTGGGATCGCAGAGCCTGGAAGTAAAAGGACAAACGTACGGACACGTCTGAGAAGAGCCAGCCCAGGCCTCGGCGCTGTGTTGGCGACGGGCTCAGCGGCTGGTGTGATCGCAGGCGAGGGCGATGGGACTGTGACTGTACTTTCACCTGCTGGGGGAGAACTGTCAACCAAGCGGGCCGCTGGGCGCACAGGGGTGTCACAGAGCTGGGCAGGGCAGTCACAGGAGGCTCACTCCCTTGGGAATCACTAGGAGACAAGCATCAGGTCGCACCCCAATCTGGGTGACCTGTCCCCGAGGAGGCAGCCCTGCCTGCCTGTGCTCATGCTCACCGTGAGGCAGCCACGGGGACTTTCTCCTTCCGCGGCCCCGACGTGGCAAAGGCCGTGAGAAAGAAAACCCCATGGCAGACAGGTCTTTGAGCTCCTGCTCACGCTCTGTAGTGACCGGGAAATCGGGCCAAGGCAGGTCAGCTCAGGTCCTGCCAGCTGATGGCCTCTGGGCACTGCCTCAGCAGAGCCAATTCCTTGACCTTCGAAGCAAAAGCCAGGTCACGGATTGGCCAGTGGCTCACCTTCAAAGGGGAACCTGCACAGATACATCATCCACCAGCAGAGGGAGCGTGACTGTGTCTGGCTTTGTCGGTCAGTATATTCAGGCAGGATACCCAGCCGGTGGCACAGGCACAGAGAAGGTGGGATTCAAGGCGGCACCAGCTTGGCTTGGCTACAAACATGCTGAGGAATGGAGCCAGGCAGGCGTGCGAGCCCCCCAGCTGCGGCTCCCAGGAGGCAGGGCCCCCGGCCTCGCGCTCTGACATCTGTTCAGGGTCTAGCACTTTGCCTGCTACGTGGCTTTCATGCTGTGACCGTTTCTCCTCACAGGCCTTTGATTTTTCTTGGTCTCAAAATCTTCGCTCGCTTTGGGGTCTGTGAATTCTTGAAGTGCTCAGAGACGACGCTGCGGCTGTGGCTACAGATTATCGAAGCCAACTACCACTCCTCCAACCCCTACCACAACTCCACCCACGCTGCCGACGTGCTCCACGCCACTGCCTACTTCCTCTGCCAGGGCAGGATCAAGGTGCGCCGTGCGCTGTGTCTGCCCTTCCTGTTGCCACGCAGTGTGGCTTCTCAGGAATGGCCTCCCCCCCCTCTCCCCTGTGTGCACCGTGGCACGGGGAGTCACGGTGTCCATTCCGGACGTGACCCAGCCGTTCCACGGAAGCATGAGGGCGGGGCTGGTCCCCAGGGAGAAAGGCAGCAAGAACAGGAGGGGCTGTGCTTCTGGGGTTTCCCTCTGAATGTAGAAGCAAGTCCTGCCAACTCAGTGCTGGCTGTTGCTGCGTGTCCCCCAAGTAGGGAGAGGACGAGGTCACGTCTGGCACCTGGGTGTGCTGAGCAGATGTTAGTTCCTCACCTGCAGAGCGAACCTCAGAGCCGGGTTCTTGTTTTTAAAGAAAGGTCATTCCCAAGACCTGGGTAGAACAGGAGCCCAAGAGAGCACGTGTCAGAGGACAGCAATCAGCTCAGCACGTAATTCAGACGTTTCTGCTGTGACTTACTGCTTCGGAACGGCTCTATAGATGCAGAAAGCTCACTGCAAACACTTCCATTCACGCCTCTCCGCTGAGGTCAAGTCCTTAACTGCGTTAGTAGGTCGGGAATGTTCCCTAAAAAACATGCAGGTACAACTTTCAGTTGAGATGGAAGCTGGGTTTGCTCAACAAGACGCTTTTCTCAGACCCTGAGCTACTCTCAGTGTAAAGTAGCGGCAGGAAGCGGACTGCGCAGGGTCCTTGCTCTGGGTGCCTCGCGGTTTCTAAAAGCTCTCTTGCTTTCAGCAAACGTTGGATTCGTTGGACGAAGTCGCCGCCCTCATCGCAGCCACCATCCATGACCTGGACCACCCAGGGAGGACCAACCCCTTCCTGTGCAACGTGGGCAGCGCGCTGGCCGTGCTGTACAACGACTGCGCCGTGCTGGAGAGCCACCACGCGGCCCTGGCCTTCCAGCTGACCGCCAGGGAGGACAAGAGCAACATCTTCAAGAACATGGAGAGGTGAGGTAACGAGAAACAGTGTTGGTCCCTCTCCCCAGCTTTATTGCGGCAAGTTCACACACACTGCACTGCTCACCCATTGGTGGTCTTTATTCAGAGTAGTGCAACCCTGACTGCCATCATCTTTAGGACATTTTCATCCTCCTCTGAAATATCAAACTCAGCTTAGCCGACCTGGCTTAGTGTACAGAGCGTCGGCCTGTGGACTGAAGGGGCCCGGGTTCGATCCCGGTCAAGGGCACATGCCTGGGTTATAGGCGCCTCCTTGGCCAGGCCCTGATCAGGGCTTATGCTGGAGGCAACCAATTGATGTGTTTCACATCGACATTTCTGTCTTTCCCTCTCTCCCCCATTCGCCCTAAAAATCAATGAAAAAATATCGAGTGAGGATTAAAATAAATGAAAACATCAAACTCACCAGCAGTCACTCCTCACGCACCCAGCCCTCCAGCCCGAGGCCACCACTGCCCAGTTCCGTCTCCATAGATGGGCCGTTCCGGCCGTGGTAGTGAATGGGGCGCCCTCACTGCGTGTGCCGTGACTGGCCCCGTCCACGCGGCACAGCCCCTCTGCATCCTGACACATGAGGACAAGGAAGGGGACGTGAGGTCTGGACATGAGCTATTCCAAGCGTCTGTCACCTGCCTGGGACACTCGCTCTGCCCACACGTTACTCAGCCCAAGTCTCTCTTGTAGCACTCACCACGTTTTTCATTATTTGTCTAATGTCTGACTCGATTCTTTAAAAAAAATTTTTGATTGACTAAAGGCCTACTGGACAAAAATTCATGTACTGGGGAGGGGGGGCAGGGGGTGTCCCTCAGCCCAGCCTGCACTCTCTCGCAGTCCAGAAACCCTCACTCCTTACCGCTCGCCTGCTCGCTGCTCCTTAGTGCTGCCTTGGAGGCAGGAGAGACTCCCTGTGGGAACGCACTGACCACCAGGGGGCAGCTCCTGCGTTGAGTGTTTGCCCCCTAGTGGTCAGTGTGCGTCATAGTGACCGGTCATTCCACCATTTGGTTGATTTGCATATGACCCTTTTATTATATAGGATAGGATTTAGGGCGACATCGATTGGTGTCTCACATGTCGATGTGCTCACTGGTTGAGGTACATGTCCTGACCGGGGATCAAACCTGAGCCTTGGCGTGTGCGATGACGCTCTGACCAGCTGAGCTCCCTAAGCTCTGTAAGGTCACGGGGCCTTTTGTTCCCCACTGGCCCTTTGGCGTGACAGGGACTGAGTGTCGGAGGAATACAGGGGTGGGCAAGAGTAAGTCTATTCTTGTGTGTCTATTAACTATTATATTTCCCACATGAACAACTGCATTAAAGTACATATTCATTTGGATTTTTGAGAAAAGTTTTAATGCGGGATTTTATAAAAAAGAGACTCCTGATTGTACTAAACTCCCTTTTGTCACGTCACGGCCTTTCAGAGTACATTTAAAGTACGTTTTACTCAGAGTTACTTGTGTGGATGTGTACATGTCAGTCACCTCTGGAAAAGTACGCAAGGCCCTGATAACTGACCGTTTCCAGGGAAAGGAACGGAGTGACTGGACAAAGGGGCAGGAAAGGTTTCGTTTCACATTCTCTGCATCTTTTCACATTCTCTGCATCTTTTCCGTTTCTAAGTGTATGTATGGCTTGCGTCCTCAGAAAAGAGAAATTTGAAAGTAACTAGAAGCCAGTGCTGGGGAAGAGGCGTTGAGCACGCCCTGGGCGTGCGCAGCCATCAGGCCCTTGTGTGGGGCACATTCTTCGCCGCCACAGGCTCCGTGTTCACGGGCACCAGGCTCTGCTCACCCGGCTACATCCTTTCTTTGTTCTGAGAACCAGTGCCCGACAGGGATGACGTCATGGACCTGCTTCTGATTTTCACTTGTTAGGGCTTCCCTTGCTACTGATCGGGGCGCTGGCCTGTAACTTGCCCGTCTTCTGAAGTTGCCTCCAGTGATGTCAGGACTTGAGCCCCAGGGACACACATGCCGGTTCACAGACTGGTCTCGGGAGTCCCCGCCTGTCCGGTCTGTGTGACCTGCAGCGGCCTCTCCCTTGTCGTCTGAAACAGGAATGACTACCGGACGCTGCGCCAAGCCATCATCGACATGGTCTTAGCCACAGAGATGACCAAGCACTTCAAGCATGTCAACAAGTTTGTCAACAGCGTCGTCAAGCCCTTGGCAGAGCTGGAAGAAAGCGAAGTGAGGGGGACTGGCTGCCGGGGGACCTGTGCGGGGCTCCTTCGTGTTGTTGGCTCCTGGAGTTCATTCCGTCAATCCTCATGATGGATCTAGTGGAGTAGATTTTACAAAAAGCACCGATTCTTTCCTGGACCCTCTTCCTTTGAGGCCCCCCTTCACCCGCCACCTCGCCCCATGTACTAAAGCCCTTGCTCCCAGCCTTTCCCACCGCGGCCCAGCCCCCCGTCCTGTGAGGCCAGGACCCCAGTTTACTTCTGCGCTCCTGAGTCTCTCCCTGGCTTATTACCCTTCGCACGTCCTGTCGAGCACTCGGCTCCCTTCACCTGGTCTCCCTGTCTGTCAGCCCACCTCTGACTCCCCCTGCCCAGCCCCTGGGACAGAGCTGGTTGTGGCCGTACCTGCTCCTGCTCCCCGCCCACCACAGAGAGAAACCACACACTGTGCCTCGTGCTCACAGTGGGGCCAGGCCAGTGAGGAGGGCGCGGCCCACTTTATGGCTCTAAATGTCCATGTTCCAGGAGAGTGAGCCGCACACGGGCGCCGTCCACATGATGCTCAGGGCTCCGGAGAGCCGGACGCTGATCAGGCGGATGATGATCAAGTGCGCGGACGTGTCCAACCCCTGCCGGCCCTTGGAGCAGTGCATCGAGTGGGCCGCACGCATCTCGGAGGAGTACTTCTCCCAGGTGAGACCTGCCCCTTGAGTGCCTGTTCCCACTCCCTGGGGGGGACCGCACCTGAGGGGGTGGCGGTAGATTCGCTCTCACCAAGTCACAGCCTCTCAGTGCTGAGAGCACAGGTTATACCCCATTCACTCAGCCGCTGACCTGTCTCAGCATCGAGGAGCCTGTCCCCCAGGCGACAGCCTGTCCCACTCTCACTGACGGCCCGGAGGGTGCATCGCTGTAACTCTGTTGAGGACCCGAGATCCTGGACAAGGACACAGGTCGTCAGGACCTCCCTTGACCGGTACTAAGGGCCACTTCTCACAGACCTGCGGTCGGGTGGACCCCGCCTGGCCCAGCACTTGGGAACTATTTTCAGGACGTGACGATGTAAAACCTGACAGATAAGTTCCATTTCTTCCACCAACTCCGTGCAGGAGAGAGCAGAGAGCGTCAGTGGAACGAAAAACATTTCCAAAGTCCAAACATTGAGCCCTCAGTCCTACACCCTCTCCATGTTAAACACAAAATTCCTTAACCTGACCCCTGTTCCCACACACAGCAGCCAAGACCACATGGCCGTGCCAGTCCCCTGTATTCCTTTCTCTCCCTCTTGATTTTCTGTTCCTGCTGATCCTCAGGCCACTTTCACTCCCTCCTGCCAGTGTGCGGTGATCTCGCCTCACCCAATAGCCAGTCTCTCCTGGATCCTCCCAGTAAATCCCGATCAGCACTGGCAGCTTCCGTGTTCTATGTCTGACCCTGGCGGCAGGAGGCGGGGAAGGGCTTGTATATAAAACTGTAGTCCTGGGCAGTGATGCACTAGCCTCTCTCACTGCTCACCCACAGCAGTGCCCAGTCCTGCCAGCTCAGTGCCCTGTACAAGGACACCATTTTACCCTTCAGAGATGCAGCCAGCATTGTCCTAAGCCACACAGGCTGGTAGTGTAGGAGCGGTAGGCTGTGTCCCCGAGGCACGTATCTCAGGGTGTTCAGAATCTTTCCAAATAAGATAACGTGGCCGGAGACGAGAATAGCCCCCGATCCCCGTGCTGTGAGGGGCTGTGTCTCACTCCCCCCTGTGTCCTCTGGCAGGCACTGGAACGGCTGGGGGGAGGGTGGCAGCTAGTGGGTGCAGGTGCCATTGGGAGCTTTGGCAGGAGGCTTCCAGGTGCTGAGAATGTGGTGGGGTGTCCGGGGCCCTCCTGGCGCAGAGCAGGCCCCACTCTGCAAACAACTTGGAATCTGGGAGCAGGTGCTCCCTGCTGGCTTCTCACCACTGGGCTCTGGGAGCGGAGCAGGCGCTGAGACTCGTAATTCTGGCATATTGTGCTCTGCAGACCGATGAAGAGAAGAAGCTGGATTTACCTGTGGTGATGCCAGCTTTTGACCGGAACACCTGCAGCATCCCCAAGGCACAGATCTCCTTCATCGACTACTTCATCACAGACATGTACAACGCGTGGGACGGTAAGAGCTCTTGGAGGACTGTCCCGGACATCGGGACAGCGCAGCAAGCAGCAGTACCATGTTCTGTATGAGACGCAGGTTGTGCTTGGGGGCTTAGACTTTCCAGAAAGACACAGAGAACAAGCTATCGCCGGGAGCCTGAGCACTTTCTGCACATCCTCGTTAACTGCCCCTCCACGGGGGTGGGGGGGGTTGTTATGCCAGTTTCACAGGTGAGAGACTTGAATTTGGGCCACACAGCCAGTAGCAGAGAAACTAGGATTCACAACTAGGAATACTGACTCCACACCCCATGGTGTTCCTGGACCCATTTGCTCCCAGCCACCTGACAGAGGCACATCCTTTCCCACAACGGGGCCCATCAGGGAGGTTTCGCAGCAAAGAGGACCCCCTAAGGCCCCTGGGAACCTATTCTGCCCTCCCCAGGACTGCACTTGGAAGGGCTGCAGGGCAGGCAGATGTGGTCTGCAATGCAAGGCTTGGGAGCAGCAGCAGGAGGGATACTCACAGCCTGCTTTCTCCTGGCAATGCCGTAAGGTGGGGGTTCTCAATGCTTTGTTCCTGACACCCCAGCCCCAAAGATACTGATTATGGTGATTAAGCAGAAATGCTCCCTGTTCTACTGATCAGAGTTGTCAGCTGAGCAAGTCCTAGAGGAGCCGGCATGAGTGCAGGACTTGCCTTTAGTGCACGTGGGCTCATGTTCTACAGGTGCCTGTCCTACCCTCTCCTTCTGAACCTCTAATGTGAGAAGATCTTACATTCCCCTCTGTTTCTTCAGACTTTGTAGACCTACAGGAGTTACTGCATCATCTGGACAACAATTTTAAATACTGGAAAGGACTCGATGAAATGAAGCTGCGGGGCCTCCGACCACCTCTGGAAACAAAATAGTACGTGAACTCTCTTCCTTGTTTTTTTAAATCTATTTTTATTGATTTCAGAGAGGAAGGGAGATGGAGAGATGGGAACATCAATGATGAGAGTATCATTGATCAGTTGCCTCCTGCACACCCTACACTGGAGACTGAGCCCAAAACCCAGATATATGCCCTGACTGGGAATCGAACCGTGACCTCTTGGTTCATAAGTCAGTGCTCAACCACTGAGCCACACTGGTTGGGCCTCCTTGGTTTTATCAGAATTACACAGAATAAGAAAAGGAAGCAGTTGTGTAGGGAGTGAGAGCCACATTTTGTAGCCAAAGTTGACCTCAGACTCATTGTGGGTTTTTAGTTTGCTGGGCAGAGAGGGTTCCTATCTTTACCACTATCACGTTCACCCGCCTCCTACACCTTTGCCACCTCGATCCTCACCTCATGGTGAAAAGGGGTGCAGGTGGTAAAGTCCAAAGTGAGGGTGAAGGTGATAAAGTTGGTTCAGGTCAAAATGAAGGAGGTGAAAATGATGAATCTCAAGTTGAAAGCAGCAAAGGGAAAAGGAGATGAAGGGGTCGAATGTGGTGGTCAAAGTTGCAATAGTGAAGGAGGTGGGTGATGAAGGTTAAGGTGAAAATGAAAAGTTCAATTGAGGATGAAAGTAAGGAGTAAAGGTGATAAAATTCAAAATGAGGGTAATACGGTGAATGTGGAAGAAGAGAAGGTAGTAGTGAAGTTGAAAATGAGGATGAAGGTGGTAACAGTGAAGGAAGTGGGGTGAAGTGGTGCAGGTCAACATGAAGGAGGCAATGGTGGTGAATCCCCAGGGGCAGGTGGTGAAGGCGAACTTTGCAAGAGTGAAGAAGGTGGTTGAAGGTCAGTGTGAAGTGGTCACTATGAAAATGTAGGTGGTAAAAATGGCAAGGAGAAGGTGTAAGGTGAAGGTGAAAGTGATTAAGTTCAAAGTGAGGGCAAAGGTAGTGCAACAAAGGTTGCCATGGGGAAGGAAGAGTGTGATGGTAGTGTCAAGAGGAAGGTGGCAGCAGAGAAGGAGGTGAGTGAAAGGGAAGGTGGAGGTGAAGGCAGTGAAGATCAAGTAGCAGGTGGAAAAGATAAAAGGTATGACTATGAAGTTCAAAGTGAGGGTGAAGCTAGTGAAAATAGTAAAATTGTGGTGGAAGGTGACGGTGGCGAAATGATCAAGGTCAAGTGTACTTCAGGGTGAGGGGAGAAGTGGCAAAGGTAGGTTGCATCAGGGAAGGAATTGGATGAAAGAGGTGAATTCAATGTGAGGGTAAAGATGGTGAAGATGAAGGTTCTGAAGGGTAAAGTGTAGATGGTGAAAATGGTAAGGAAGGTGATGACGGGGAAGTGTTGAAGGTAAAGGTGAAGTTGATATGCAAAGATGAAGGCGGTAAATGTGAAAATGAAAGTGAAGGTGAAGGGGTAAAAGTAGTGAAACTCGGGTAACGGTATAGTAGGTGGGTGAAGGTGGTGCAGGTCAAGGGAATGGTGAAGTTCAAGGTGAGGGTGAGGATGAAGATGGTGAAGGTTTGAATATCAGAGTGAATGTTGAAATGGCAAAGGAGGTGTGTGGAGGTGAAGGTTATGAAAGTGATGATGAAGGGGGCAAGAGTGAAGAAGGTGAAGGAATGGTGTTTCTGTTGAGGTGGGTGAAGGTGGAGGTTACACGGGTAAAAGATGTGTTGAAGATGATGAAGTCAAAGTGAGGGCGAAAGTGGTAAAGTTGGTTAAGGTGATGGTGTAAAAGTCAAGGTGAGGGTAGTAAATGTATCAATGAAGATAAAGTAGTTCATTTCAACTTGAGATGAAGGCAGTGAAAGTTGAGGTGTGGGGGGGGTTGCAGGTCAAGGTGAAATAAACCTGGTGAGGGTGAAAGTGTTGAAATTGAAGGTAAAATTCAAAGCAAGAGTGAAGCTGGTGAAGGGGGCCCTAACCGGCTTGGCTCAGTGGGTAGAGTGTTGGCCTGCAGACTGAAGAGTTGTGGGTTCAACTCCGGTCAAGGGCACATGCCGGTGTGCAGGAAGCAACCAATCAATGGTTCTCTTTCATCATTGATGTTTCTCTCTCTAGCCCTTTCCCTTCCTCTCTGAAATCAATAAAAATATAAAAATTTTTAAAAAGATGAAGGAGGCGAAGATGAAGGGTGTGGGCTTGAAATCCTGCAGGTGGCAAACAGTTTCTCACAGGGTTCAGCACTGAGACACCCTGCGGCATTCTAACCTTTTCCATGTCATGGAAGGTACACTCACTCACTCTGGAGTGCTGATGGTTACTTCAACCACAAATTTTGAGGTGATTACTAATACCAACTGTTAAAATGTTTATTACAACTTCATATTTTCTAAGTTTAAAAATACTTCAAAGACAACTTTAAATGGTATGACCAACTTTACATGATTTATATTCACTAAATACTACATATTTAGTGTGTACTTATTTTCATAACAAATGAATCCTCACACACTTACTGGTTTGAGAGGGGAAGGGAGAGAGAGAAACATCTGTTGATTGCCGTCACCATACGCACCCCAACACGGATTCAGACCTGCAACCTTTTGGTGTCGGGATGATGTTCCACCGAGCCACACCCACCAGGGCCCTACAGAGATATTGTACGTGTGAAATTTTTACCCAATTTGTGCTAATCAGGAACCCCTGTTTCTACAGGAGAAGGCTCCTTCTGTATGGAAACGACCTCTGAAACTGCTCTACTTGCCTGATGTACTTTGCCAGTGATTCTACAAATTAAAAGAAATTAGGACTGAACACTTTTTTCATAAAATTTTATGAATGACTTTTCCAGAAGTTTGCCTTATTTTGTAGTGTTTATACCAAATATTGTCATAGAAACATAGCAAATAGAATATTTACTAAATTGACTTTTTAAAACCAATCTGTTTTTATCTTCAGTGGTAATTTTTAATTCTAGATATTTATAAAGGTTCTGTATCTTCACACTTTCAGTAAATGTACCATAAATATGATGACATATCAAAGTACTTGTTATTTCATTTTAAACTTACATTGCTTTACCAAGATAAAAATGAAATTAAACTATTTGTTTGTAAGAATTCATGTGTCACCTTTTCTCTGGTGTTTTATAAGACTAAAAATATTTCATCTTTTCACCCTCTGAATGAAGAAGACTCCTTTATTGACAGAAAAGAGTAATAGTTTAATGACTATTTCACCTTCACAAAAGATCATGAATACGTTGAAAAATTCTCAGAACTACCTTTAATTCACCACAAGGGTATCAAGCACCTTGAAGAGATGACAGGGCCCACCCCGCAGGGGTCTCTCTGATTATAGGAAGAAAACCCTTTTTCCTGTTGGTGATTTCCTGAGGTGGGAAGGTCCTCCCCTTCCTCCTCCAGGCGCCAGGAAATGACTCCCACAAGGAACCCGGCCATGGTGAGGTAAGAGCCTCAGAGACCCTGTCTGGACTCTGCACCACATGGTGAAGAGAGGAAAGAAGCAATAGAAATCTCAAGGCAAGCCAACGTAGTCTACAGAACAACAGGGAGATTTCAAAAAGGACCAAATAGACATTCCAGCTATGAAGAGCATCATCATCAAAACAAACACACCTTTACAGGTTTAACAGAAAACGAGATTTTACTAAACACAGAACCAGTGAATTAGAAGGCTTAAGGTAGTCAGTATGCAGCAGGGAGAGATTAAAAATGGGAAATACGAGGAAAGTTAAAATAGAATGACATGTTTCCCAAACGGGAGAATACATATGGACATGCACCACCCAAAGGAAACCTAAGAGGCCTTCAGGATGTGACAGACGTAGCTCCTCAGATTTAAAGGGATCAAGAATATAAATCCACATGACACACTGAGTTAAGAGCATAACCTGAAAGCTGTGAGAAAAGACCTTATTTGTTCCAGCAACAAGGAACTAGTGTTAGACTGCCAGCAGAGTTCTCATCTGCAGAAGACAAAGTAGTAATGTTTTCAAAATCCTAGAGGAGACAGCCTAGAATTATATACCTAACTGAGCTAGCACTCAGAGAGAAGGTAAAATAAACAATTCCAGCCATGTACATGCAGCTCATTGTACACAGACCCTGTGGGGAGAAATGCCAAAAGACGTATAAAGTGAATCCAGGAAGAAGAGCTGGTTACAGAAACCAGTGGTAAATGAAGAGATGGGTAAGCACATGGGCAAAGCTAAAAGTATATTAAGGGGAAAAAATAACAGTGAAGCATAATCAGGAGTAGGAGGAACAGGTATTCAAGGTAGGATAAGCTAAATGTTCAGCTTATCCTAATAGATTAGACCTTCAATACGATTACTTACAAGTAAAATTGTCAAAGGAACAAAAATATATGGGATTTAAGCCATTGAGGAGGATGTGGAGAAGGGAACCCTGGTGTACCACGATGGGATGTAAATTGGTGCAGCCACCAAGGAAAACAACATGGAGGCTCTTCAGAAAAACAGAATAACCGTAGGATCCAGCACTTCTACTTCCGGGTTATTCATTCCAAGAAATTCAAAACACTGATTTGAAAAGATGTACTCCTATGTTCACTGCAGCCGCATTTACAACAGTCAAAACACAGACGTAACCTAAGTGTGCACTGATGGATGGGTAAGAGTGATGTGGTGTGTATATGTATACATGAGAGAAGACTACTCGGCCATAAGAAGGAACAAAGCTGCCATTTGCAGCAACATGGAGGATCTAGAGGGTATTACACTCGGTGAAATATATCACATAGAGAAAGGTGAGTATCATAGGATTTCACTTACATGTGGAATCTAAAAAACCTTATAGATGCAGAGAACTGATGGCTCCAGATGGGATGAGGGTGGGGGACTAACTGAAAGGGGTGAGGGATTTAAGTACAAACTGGCAGGGAATACAGTCCATTATATTGGAATAGCCCTGCCCAGTTGCTCAGTGGTTAGAGCGTCAGGCCATGGACTGAAGGGCCAGGGGCTTGATTCCCAGTCAAGGGCACATACTTTGGCTGCAGGTTCCCCAGCCCTAGTAAGGGCACGTGGAGGAAGCAACCAATGGATGTTTTCCCTCACATCAGTGTTTTTTTTCTCCCTCTCACTCTGTCTATAAATCAATGGAAAAAATACCCTCCAACGAGGATTAAAAATAATATTGGAATAAGTATGGGTGGTGTCAGGTGGGTACTAGACTTCTTAGGGGATCACATCGTAAGGTATAGAAATATTTAATCATTATGATGTACACCTGAAAGTAATATACTGAATGTCAACAGTAATTGAAACAAAGTGTTTTAATTTTGTCATGTAAGGTGAAGCTTTGGAGGACTACAAACCACTATGATATATGATTTCCTGCCTTCCTGGTACCTGATTGCTTAGGACTATAAAATAGGGAATGGCAGCTACTGGACACAGGATTTTATTCGGGAGTGGGGTGAGGGGACAAAAATGCCCTAAAACTACATTGGTGATAAATGCAAAACCCTGTGAACATACTGAGAAATAATGAGTTGTAAATTCTAAACAGGCGAACTGTATGTTATGTGAAGTTGTTCAAAAAACAATGAAATTGTGACCTTAGAGTATGGTAACTAGTAGACAGTTTCAAAACAGTTGCCAGTGACCCCCTGCCTCCTGGAATTCGTAAGTTACTGCACCAAGAACATGCGTCATCTCCTAGGGCTGCCATGACACATTACCACACGCTGGTGGCTGAAAACGAATCTATTTCCTCATAATTCTGGGGCCGGAACTGAAAGTAAAGTGTCAACAGGGTCATTCCTTGTAGCCTCTGAGGGAGAACCACCCCATGCCTCCCTCCCAGCCGTGGCCACTGCCAGCAATCCTCCCTCCCTCCCCTCGTGGGGCCATGATTACACGTCTCCTCCCCGGGGCGCCTCTGTATGTGTCTGACCTCTTCTCAAGGGGTCCCTAGCCATTCAGGGCTCGCTCTGCTCCAAATCCGATGACTTCCTTTCAATGCCTAACTAGTTACATCTGAAAGACCCTGTTAACACATAGTTCACGTGCTGGGGTTCCGGACATCTGAATTGTGAGGGACACTATTCAACCCATTACAGATCATGGTATCTATCTCGCTCACCCTCTGTTGTTTCTATTTGCTTGCTCGGATGAAGCAAGCTGCCATAATGTGAGCTGTCCCCTGGAGACACCCACGTGGCATGGAAGTGAGGTAGCCCCAGGCACCATGCGGGGTGTTGTCACAGACGAGACCACAGCTCAGTAGGCACCTTGATTGCAGCCTAATGAGAAAACCAGAGACAGACACTGCGAGGCAGTGGGTGTTGTTTTATCCAGTAAATTTGGGGTGATTTGTTACATAGTCACAAATAACTAACACATGTACCACACATCAGCACTAAAGAGATAAACCTACAGATGTCAACTGGCTAGACTCAACTAAGGAAAAAAGGGAAAAGACCCATAGAAACAAAATCAGAAATGAAAGAGAAGTCACCACATCACAGTTATACAAAGGACTGTACTAGAATATTATGAAGGATTATATGCCACCAAATTCAGTAAGTTCCTAGAATTATATAACCTCCCTGGTCTAAATCATGAAGAACTGGAATATCTAAACAGACCGATCAGTAGTGAGGAAATTGAAACAACCATCAAAAACCTTCCAAAAAATAAAAGTCCAAGACCAGATGGCTTCACCAGTGAATTTGACCAAACGTTCAAAAAAGATTTAAAACCTATCCTCAAACTCTTCCAAAAAATTGAAGTGGCAATATTTTCTAACACATTCTATGAGGCCAACAAAACCATGATACCAAAACCTGGCAAAGATATCACAAAGAAATTACAGACCAATATCTCTGATGAATACAAATGTAAAAATCCTAAATAAAGTATTAGCAAAATCAAATACAACAGTACATTGAAAAAATAATACATCACAATCAAGTGGGGTTCATTCCAGAGCACAAGGACATGCAACATATGCAAATCAATTAATGTAAGACACCACATTAACAAAAGAAAGAATAAAAATCCTATGATCTTATCAATAGATGCAAAAAAACGTAAGATACCCAGCCATTTATGATTAAAACACTCAATAAAACAGGTATAGAAGGAAAGTACCTCAACACAATAAAGGCCATATATGATAAACCCTCACCTAATATCATACTCAATGGTGAAATACTGAAAGCTTTTCCTCTAAGATCAGTAACAAGATAAGGCTATCCCCTCTCACCACTCTTACTCGACACTAGTGGCCCGGTGTATGAAATCTGTGCACATTAAAAGGGAATTAGAGGAAATACTTTAATATTGCTATTTGCCCTTTATAATAGAAGTGTCAGAGATGAAATAAAATTAGTAAAATGTGTATGAAAATCTTCCTCTATCAGAGTCTGGGGCACACCTGAGTCTGGGGACCCAGAGTCAAGTCCCTGCCCACCTGTGTGCACCTCGAAATCACGTGAGACCCAGACCTATCCAGCCCCACCCTCATTGGGCGAGATCCAGACCCAGCCAGCCCCACCCCGTCAAGCCCCACTGGGGGAGGGGCAGGCGCAGCCTCAGGTCCCCTGTCAAACCCCACCAGGTGGGGGGCACAGCCTCAAGGCCTCCGTCAAGCCCCACCAGGTGGGGGTCACAGCCTCAGGTCCCCGGCGCACCCTCACGTCCTCCAAGCTGGTGCCGGGGCAGGGGGCATTGCCTCAGGTCCCCCATCAAGCCTTATAGGGTGGGGGGCATGGCCTGAGATCTCCAGTCAAGCCCTGCTGGGCTGGGAGTGTGGACTCAGGTCCCCCATTCTGGCCTGGTACCACGCAGCCACAGGTCCCTGCTGATCACTCGTTGCGGGAACCCCTGCTTCTGCTGTAGGAGCAGCCATCTTGTGATGGTGTGACACAGTGGGGTCAATTTGCATATTATTTTTTTATTAAATTGGATAGTGCTGGAAGTCCTAGCCAGAGCAATAAGGCAAGAGAAAGAAATAAAAGGCATTCAAATAGGGAAGGAAGAAGTAAAAGTATCACTTTTTGGGGATTACATGATTCTGTATATAGAAAATCCTAAAGACTCCACCAAAAAACTATTAGAAACAAATACTGTAAAGTTGCAGGATACAAAATCAATGTGCAAAAATCCACTGCCTTCCTGTATACTAACAATGAACTTCGGAAAATGATAAAAAAAAAAATTCCTTTTGCAATTGCAACCAAAGGAATAAAATAGCTAGAAATAAAAAAGAACATGAAAGACCTATATACTAAAAAATTACAGAGCATTATGAAGAGAGATTGAAAAAGACACAACAATATGGAAAAATGTCCCATGTTCATGGATTGGAAGAATCAACATAGTCAAAATGGCCATATTACCCATAACAATATAGTAGAACCTTGTTTCTCAAACTTAATGCATTCCAGAAGGCTGTTCAAGTGATTTTTTTGAAAACTGAATCATTTTCTCTCATCTTATATAATAAAAGGGTAATATGCAAATTGACCCTAACAGCAGAACCACTGGGAATGACTGGTCACTATGACACACACTGACCACCAGAGAGCAGACACTCAATGCAGGAGCTGCCCCTGGTGGTCAGTGCACTCCCAGAGGGGGAGCTCTGCTCAGCCACAAGCCAGGCTGACAGCTGCCAGTACAGTAGCAGTGGTGAGAGCCTTTCCCACCTCCTCAGCAGAGCTGAGGATGTCTGACTGCAGCTTAAGCCTGCTCTCCGATGGCAAGTGGACATCCCCTGAGGGTTCCCAGAGGGATGTCTGACTGCCAGCTTAGGTCCAATCCCATGGGCAGCGGTCCTAAGCCAGCAGGTGGACATCCCCCGAGGGGTCCCAGACTGTAAGAGGGCACATGCCAAGCTGAGGGACGCCCCCCAAGTGCACAAATTGTTGTGTACCAGGCCTCTAGTTAAATATAATGTAAATTGAATTAATTCATTCCAAACCCCCAAATGATTCCCTGTTTTAACCTTTCTTATATACAGTACACATCTAATGTACTGTCTATAAACAAACACTTCTTTTCTTAAATTTATTAAACCATCTGTACTAACCTTAAAGGAATTTTTCATTTATCACTCCCTCAGAAATGCTATCACCAGCTAACTGCTTTTTATCTATCCAATCAACAACAGTTTTTCTAACTATTCAGTTGCCTGTAATTGTTTTGTGAGCACTTTCACACCCTTAGCAACATTAACACTCTGCATGACCTCTTTATGTTTTAAAATTGTTCTAATCATCTATTTCTATTTTGCCAGCAACAACTAAGTCATTTTTTCTGTGAACAACTTGGTTGAGAACTGAATTATTCGAGATAGGAGATATTCAAGGAATGAGGTTTGACTGTATACAGAAGTAATGCAATCCTCAGCAAAATCCCACTGTCATTTTTTAAAGAAATGGAACGAGAAATCATCATATTTGTATGGAACCACAAAAGACTCCAGACAGCCAAATTGATCCTAAGAAAAAAGAACAAAGCTGGAGGTATCACCCTACCTGACTTCAAATTAGACCGCAGAGCCATGATAATCGAAACAGTGTGGTATTGGCGGAGAAACAGACACACAGATCAATGAAACAGAACTGAGAGTCTAGCTATAAAACCACCTGTTTATGGACAGATAATTTTCGACAATGGAGCCAGAAACACACAATGGCATAAAGAAAGTATCTATAATAATAAAAGCATAATATGCAAATTGAATGAATGGCTGAACAGTGGAACAACTGTCCAGATGATCTTCTGGACAAAGCCAGGGCTGTGAGAGCCAGCCGAGGTAGCCGGGCCTGTGAAGGCCTACTATTGCATGAATTTTGTGCATCAGGCCTCTAGTCTTCAATAAATGGTGCTGGGAAAACTGGAAAGCCACATGCAAACATATGAAACTGTATTACAGTTTGTTCCCATGTGCAAAAGTTAATTTAAAATGGATCAAAGACCTAAATATAACACCTGAAACAATAAGTTACATAGAAAAAAATATAGGTACGAAACTTACGGACCATGGTTATAGAAAACACTTTATGAACTTGACCCCAAATGCAAGGGAAATAAAGCCAAAAAAAGAAATGAATGGGCCAAAAAGCTTCTGTACAGCAAAGGAAATTGACAACAAAACTAAGAGGCAGCCAACAAGATGAGAGATATTGGCAAACAGCAGCTCTGACAAAGGTTTAATTTCCAAAATATATAAAGAACTCATAAAACTCAACACCAAGCAAACAACCCAATCAAAAAGTGAGCAGAGGACCTGAAAATACACCTCTCTCAAGAAGACACATGAACAATCAATAAATATATGAAAAGATGTTCAACCTCACTGGCAATTAGGAAAATGTAGATCAAAACTACAATAAGGTACCACCTCACACCTGCTAGAGTGGCCATTAGCATCAAGACAAGCAAAAAGTGTGGGAGAGGTTGTGGGTAAAAGGGAGCCCTCACCCACTGCTGGTGGGAATGTAGATGGTACAACCACTATGGAAAGCAGTCTGGCAATCCCTCAAAAAATTAAGAATAGAGCTACTATTATGACCCAGCAATTCCTATCTTAGGTATATACCCCCACACCTCAAAATCATATATTCACAAAGATATATGCTCCCCTATGTTCACTGCAGCATTATTCACGGTGGCCAAGACATGGAAACAACCAAAGTGTCCAGCAACAGAGGACTGGATAAAGAAGATGTGGTCCATATACTCAGTGGAATACTCCTCAGCCATAAGAAAGGATGAAATAGTGCCATTTGCAACAACATGGTGGGACCTTGAGAACATGCTAAGTGAAATAAGTCAGTCAGAAAAGCTAAGAACCATGTGATTTCACTCATGTCCTATCTAATAAAGAGGGAACATGCTCATTGACCCTCAAGCACTCGCAAAGATGGCAGTGCCCACAGCCAATAAGGAGGGACTATGCCAACTGACTGCCACGCCCTTAAAGATGGCAGTGCCCACAGCCACAAGATGACCGGTAGGGGAGGGCATTTGTGGGCCATCAGGCCAGCAGGGGAGGGCAGTTAGGGATGACTGGGCCGGTAGGGGAGGGCAGCTGTGGGCCATCAGGCCAGCAGGGGAGGGTAGTTGGGGCTACTGAGCCAGCAGGGGAGCAGTTAGGCGTTGATTAGGCTGGCAGGGGAGTGGTTAGGGGGTGATCAGGCAGGCAGGCAGGCAAGAGGTTGGGAGCCAGCAGTCCCAAACTGTCAGAGGGATTGGACCTAAACTGGCAGCTGGACATCCCCTGAGGGGTCCCAGATTGGAGAGGGTGCAGGCTGGGCTGAGGGACACCCCTCCCTCCCAGTGCACAAATTTCGTGCACCGGGCCTTTAGTGTGAGATAGAAAACTGAAACTCATGAACACAAATGGCAGTGTGGTGGTTGCAGAGGGAAAGAAGTAAGGGAAAAAAAAGGGGGTGTCCTAATATAAGGTGGCAGGAGAAGGTTTGACTTTGTGTAGTGAGCACATGTGCAATATACATATCTTGTAACATAGAAACTTACACCTGAAACCTGTATGTTCACGTTGACCAATGTCACCCAAATAAATTTAATTAAAAAAGAATTGAATAAAACCAGGTTCCACCAAAAGACTATTAGAAACAATAAACAAGCTTGTGGGATATACAAAATCCAGTGTTCAGCCCTGGCCAGTGTTTCTTGGTGGTTAGAGCATTGGCCTACACACCAAAGGGTCACAGGTTCAACTCCCAGTCAAGGTCACATACCTGGGTTGCAGGTTTGATCCCTGGCCCTGATCAGGGTGCATGTGGGAGGCAACCAATTGAGTGTCTCACATAAATGTTTCTCTTCCTCCCCCTTCCACACTAAAAATCAATGGGAAAATATCCTCGGGTGAGAATTTTTAAAAAATCCAGCCCGGCCAGGGGGCTCAGTAGTTGAGAGTTGACCTATGAACCAGGAGGTCACAGTTCAATTCCCAGTCAGGGCAAATGCCCGGGTTGCAGGCTCAATCTCCAGTAGGAGGCATGCAGGAGGCAGCCAATCAATGATTCTCATCATTGATGTTTCTATCTCTCTCTCCCTCCTCCCTTCCTCTCTGAAATCAATAAAAATATATTTTAAAAATCCAATGTTCATATATACTAACAATGAAATATCAATATCCAAAAACAAAATGAAGAAAACATTCCCTTTACAATTGGAACAGAAAGTATAAAATACCTAGGAATAAACCTAACATAGGATGTGAAAGACCTCTACATGGAAATTACTACACATGAAGGAATTTGAAGAAATCACAAAGAAACAGAAAGCTATTCCATGTTCATGGATGGGAAGAATCAACATAGTTAAAATGGCCATACTACCCAGAGCAATGCATAGAGTCAATGCAATCCCTATCAAAATACCAATGACATTTTTCAAAGAAATAGAACAAAAAAATATTCAACTTATATGAAACCAGAGAAGACTCCAAATAGCCAGAGCAATCATGAGGGGAAAAAGAGCAAAACCAGAGATGTCACTACGTGACTTCAAATTATACTACAAAGCTACAGTCATCAAAACAGTAAGGTATTGGCAGAAGCACAGACACACCAATGGAATGGAACTGAAAGCCCAGAAATATAACCACACATACATAGCAACTAATTTTTGACAAAGGAGCTAAAAACATACAAGTGAGAAATAAAGCCTCTTCAATAAACAGTGTTAAGAAAATTGGAAAGCCACGTGCAAAAGCATGAAACTGGACTGCCATCTGACACCATACATAAAAATTAACTCAAAAGGATTAAAGACTTAAATATAAGACCTAAAACAAACAAAAAAAATACACAAAAGAAAACCTAAGTACTAGGTTTTTGTAAACTTGATCCCAAAGGGAAGAAAAACAAAAATGAATTGGATGGGACTACATCAAACTAAAACAAATAAACAAACTACTGCACAGCAAAAGAAATCATCAAGAAATCAAAAAGACAACCAACTGAATAGCAGATATTTGAAAGCTAGACCTTTAATACGGGGCTAATATCCAAACATATAAATAACTCACACAACTCAACAACAACATCCAATTTAAAAAATGGACAGAGGACCTGAACAGACACTGTTCCCAAGAAGACATTCAAATGGCCAACAGATATGAAAGATAGTCAACCTCATTAGCTATCAGGGAAATGCAAATCAAAATCACAATAAAACAGTTATTATCAATAAGACAAGAAGTAACAAGTGTTGGAGAAGATTTGGAGAAAAAGGAACCCTTTTGCACTGCTGGTGGGAATGGAAGTTCGTACAACCATTCTGGAAAACAGTAGGGAGGTTCCTCAAACATTTAACAATAGAGCTATTCCCTATGACCCAGCAACCACTCTTCTGTGTATCTACCTGAAAAATTGAAAAATGCCAATAAAGATGTACGCATCCCTACGTTCACTGTAGCATTACCCATGGCTGCCAAGACATGATGAGATATATGGACACAATGCACTACTATTCAGCCATAAAAACTGATGTAATATTGCCCCTGGCCATAACATGGACAGATCTGGAGTGTATCATGTGAAGTGAAATAAGTCTGATGAAAAAGGACAAGAACCACAGAATTTCACTCATATGTGGGATATAAAACAGAAAGCAAGAAATGAACAAACTCATACACAACAGAATGGTGGTGACGAGAGGGGAGAGGATTGGGGTAAAGGGGGTCAAATATATGGTGGCAGAAGGATACTAGACTCTGGGTGATTAGCATACAATATATAGATGGTGTATTACAGAATTGCACACCTACAAGTTATATAATATTAATAACCAATGTTACCACAATAAATTTAATTTTTGAAGAGAAGAGCTGAGCCTGGACAGCATAGCTCAGTGGTTGAGTGTTGACCTATGAACCAGGAGGTCCCAGTTTGATCCCCAATAAGGGCACATGCCCGGGTTGTGGGCTCCATTCCCAGTGTAGGGCGTGCAGGAGGCAGCCGATCCATGATTCTCTCTCATCATTGATGTTTCTCTATCTCTCTCCCTCTCCCTTCCTCTCTGAAATCAATAAAAATGTATTTTAAAAAAATAAAAATTAAACATTAAAGTACTGGAAGAAAAAAGCTCTCATCCCACAGAGCAACAGGGCTGACATAAATAAACCCAAAGTTCAGGCTCACAAAAGCCTGCTAATTTTGCCCATGTTTAAGGGACAAGACCATAGGCCCCGGCAGCCCGGAGGGGCGGAGAGGGTGTTGGGGTAGGAACAGCACCGAAACCCCAGCCAGCAAGGTGGGACCACGAGAAAGTGTCATCACAGCTCTTTGTAAGGCTGAGAAATTAGAAACAACCACAAAACCCAACCACAGGTAACTTTTAAGGAGAGAAGTTTGGTATGTGCCACAATCTTTGGAGTTCTTTGCAGCCACTAAACGTGGTGACTCAGGAGCTCCTTCAGTGGAACAGGATGAGCACAAGGCCGCATCTTTAAGTAAAAACGACCTGAACGGCATATATGGTATGTTTGGGGGGGAGGAGGTGGTAGGTGTGATTAGGGAACAAACAAGGAGACACACGGGGCATTTACCGTGGTTACCTCTGGAGGCGGGAAGATGGGGGGGGTGAGGAGGTGGGTTGGTTTGCTGTCTGCCTGGCTTTTTTTCTGGATTTTCCTGAACTTAATACATTTGATTACTTTTGCCATTAGAAAGTTCTAAGGTTTGAAATCTGAATGACTGAGAAGGTGGTGTGAGTCCCGTAACTGGGAAGAGGAGGAGAACGGACGGGTGAGGGCATACAACAGGTCAGGTTTGGACGGAACGCAGCCTGCGGGTCTGTGGACATGCAGGGACAGGAGGAGCCGGCTGGGGGTGCAGCTGGACTCATGCTGTTAGCTCCATGGACGTGACACCAGCCTTGAACTCGTCAAGGGCAAGGCGGGGAGGGGACAGCTCAGGGCACAGCTACAACACTGGCCGCTGGGGGTGAGGCCCAGGACACTGCTGGAAGGGGTGTTCCCGATGGTCCTCCTACTTCCTGCCTGAGCCCCGCAGAGAGGACGCTGACCACTACTAGGGGAGGACGGATCAAAGGACCTGCGCTGGTGTGTCCCGCAGCAGGTGAGAGGCAGAGCAAGGACATTTTAAACAGGAGCAAAGGTGACCACCTTGGGAAAGGACAGGTTTGCCCGCCCACCTCGCTGGAGCTGACCCTTCCAGAGAGGACAGGAAAAGATGGAAGAAAAGTAGGGCGCCATTTTGCTCCCCAGTTCCCTACAAAAGACATCATTAGAGTGGGCAAACTGGCTTTTCAAATTATTTTTATTATTTAAATATATTTTTATTGATTTCAGAGAGGAAGGGCCTAGAAAGAGACTGAAACATCAATGAGGAGAATCATGGACCGGCTGCGTCCTGCACGCCCCACACTGGGGATGGAGCCCGCAACCCGGGCCTGTGCCCTGACCAGAATCAAACCCTTCAGTTTGCAGGCTGAGGTCTATCCACTGAGACACACCTGCAGGGCAGCACATGGCTTGAGTCACAGGAAACCTTTCCCCCGAGGACTGGGATCGGAAACAATGGAGCAAGGAGCCATGAAAACCATCAGCTCACCTCACGCTTAGGAAGAAGCTGAATAAACTTGGAACAGTGTGTCTCCTACTATAAAGAGAGGACATTTCAGAAAGTTAGGAGCCACCACACTGAACGCAGTTCATTTCACGCCCCTCACTCCACTCACACGGCCTCGTGCCATGAGAAAGAGGGGTGTCTGGCCTTCGCTAGGCCTGTGCCCTGCCTTCTCTAAGGGCTGGTGGGCCAGCCTCCTGGCCGGCCCTGCTGCCCGGAACATGCAGGTCAGCCGTCTGCCATCCAGGCCTGCACACAGGATGCGGCAGAACCTGTTTTAACAGACGCTTTCTTTGCACCATCAGGGGCCCTGCAATGAAGTGAGGTGTTTCCACAAGTCACCCTCCCATTTCCTTTCACCCTCATTTCACCAAAAAGCCTCAAATGCCAGCTGAAAGGCTCCATCCTGGTCCCATGGACTAGGTCCAGTTTAATCTAAGAAAGGGGGAAACACACTCGGCTGCCAGGAAGCAATAGCTTTAACTCAGGGGCCAAAAACACCACTGCAGGCAGAACAATGCCGGAGGAGGCCGGGAAGGTGGGGCAGCCGGACCCAGAGGTGACGGCCACTGAGAGAGAAGGGGGCCCAGTGCGAATTGCCCAGATGGAGGGGGGCTGACAGCGTTTCTAAAACTAGAAGTAATGGTTGAAGAATTCCTCTGAGGAGTTTCAGATACTAAAAATAAGTTTCCTCCCAGGCACAGAGACTGGCCTCAGATCTTAGCTCCAATCGTCCCCAAACACCTAGTGACTTACTTAGCCACAGACCTGAGTTAAAGAATAGAAAACAATTTTCCTTCCAAATGCTTTATGAAGGGTGAAGACTCAAGTCTCCTGTAAAATTAACTTTTAAAAATTGAAAATATTTTTATTATCTTCATTCAAAAAATGATGGTTTCCAGAGTTTCACATAAGAGATAACAAAACAAAACACACACACACAAATGAAGAGAAAACACGCTGATACAAGGATAAAAGAAACACAGCGTTTCCTCAGAAGCAAAGTAAAAACAGAACAAGATCAGTTCAATAACAAAATAAGCTAGCTGTCTAGAAGTCTTTTCTTTTTTAAATCTTCTCCAGAGGATCTGTTTTTATTGGTTTTCGGAAAGCGAGGAAGGGAGAAAGAGAGAAACATCGATCGGTTGCCTCTCACACATGCCCTGACCTGGGATCAAACCCGCAACCTTTTGATACAGAGGACGAGCTCCAACTAACTGAGCGACCGGGTGTAGGAAAGAGGCCTCTGTGATCCATCTCCAGCATAAACTAATGGCAACTGTTACTGAATTTCTCCCGGCAAACAGAATGTGAGGTGGAGGGAAGAGGACCCAGCATCATGGGGGAAATTCCCAAGGTGCCTGTCTCAACTCGACAGGGGGAGGTGGAAGCACCTAGAAAAGGCCCGATGGGACATAATAAGACCTAGGCAACGTATGAGAAAACAGGTGACCTCACTACTCAGCCAATGAGGAACCGGAAAAGACCCTGAATAAAACAGGCTGCGTTCTGTGAAAAGATCACTTTTTACCAACCTTTATTTATCGAAACTGAGAAAAAAAAGAGAGAAGATGCAAATAACTAAAATCAGAAATAAAAGTGAGGCCATTACCACTAACCAGGAATAAAAAGGATTCTATACCAAAAATTGGATAACATACGTGAAGTGAACAAATTCCTAGAAACAAATTACCTAAGTTGACTAAAGAAGAAACAAAAAATTACCACTAGACCTTTAATATGTAAAAATACTGCTTCATTATCAAAAGCGTGCCAATAAAGAAAATTCTAGGGAGAAACAAGATGGCGGCATAGGGTAGACACCGTATATGCAGCTGTGAACAACTATTTCAGAAAAACCACGAAAAGAACACACGGACACCACTCGCACCCACAGGACGGCTGGCTGAGTGAAAATCCTACAACTAGAGAAGAGTCTGAGACTCAGAGGAGCGACGGAAGCAAAGTACAGAGGTATGGAGGTGCGCGCACGGGCTCGGGGAAGGGCTGGTACCGGAGGTCGCGGTTCTTTTCCAAAACGGAGAGAGCCACAAGCTCCCAGCGGCTCTGAACTCCAGTTCCAGGCGAGTTTCTGAGGTCCCACAGACACCCAGAGAAGGGGGACTGACTGGCACCAGGAGGAAATCCAAAACGGGTTTCTCTCAGTGTTGCTTGCAGCAATTACC
>PVJC01016083.1:0-34200 GCA_004026665.1 Murina feae
CCAGTCCTGATTTAAAATCCGGCAGTATTTCTGCCTTTGTGTTTACAGAAGAGTCAGTTTGTGAATCAGCCTCTGGGTGGCAGTGTTTCTGGAGTGATCTCTGCGGCTAAAAGACCTCTCTAGCCGGCATTTAGGTTTTGATTTCTCCTGTTGCCCTTAATACAAGTTTGGCGGAATGGACTGTCCCAGAGCAGGTTTCCGAATCTGTTGCTCCCTGCTCTGCTTCTCAAGACACACAAACAGGGTTTCCCCCTGCAGTCTCTGGGAGCGATCCCAACTGGGTGCGCCTGTGTGTTAGGTTTAATAATCCCAGGTCTGCATTTAACAACGGGAGAGGCAAAGAAGCCCCTCAGGGGAGTTGCACAGGCTCTGCGCGCCACTCTCCCAATGTCCTCTCCGCGACCCAAAACCGAGGCTGTCTTTTTGTGTTCAGATCAGTTATGTGGTGGTTTTTTTTTCTTTGGGTTCCCTTCTGCTAGCAGCCTGCGGGACCCCTTCCCACACTCGGGTCGCGTTGGTGCCTACAGCCTCGGACTGTGGAGCGCGCTAGCCTCGGACTGTGGAGCGCGCTAGCCCCGAGGGGAGGGGCGCAGCCTCTGCTGCGCAGAGATTTCTCCTAATGCGCGTTCAACTCTCCCACCTGGAACACAAACCACGCTTTTAACAAGTGAAATCTGACCTTTCCGTGAGCAGCAGGGCTCGTCTGGGTCCACGCACTCTTGGTTTGAGCCCCGGTGTTCCTGGGTGCCTGGCTGGTCCCTGGGTGTCCTGTTCGCGGTATATACGTTTCTGGTAACAGACACCCAAGATGGCCCAGTCACCGCAGCACAGCCGGCAGCTCCGGGAGAGATTTCAGCAGCAGTGGAGGCAGCGCCCGGTTAAGGGAGCCCCATTCGGGTTCTCCAACAGTCCTCTGGAGTATAGCTGTTGCGCACCCACAAATTTCCACGCTTGGTAAATCACACACTCTCCGTTCCTTCTCCCTTTCTCCCACTGTCTTTCAGTCTGCCTTCTTATCGGCAGCCATCTTCCTCCTCCAACCACATAGCAGTTTTTAAATGATATTCTTGCTACTTACTATATTGGAATGATAGTAATTAGCCCCGTTACCAAAGTTGTTATAATATTAGTAAATAACTTGCATTTTGCCATATGCTTTGCTCACTAAGAAGTCAGAGAAAAGGGGGCCTTGGGGAGAGGCTCAGGGGGTTTGCCTGGGATGAATTGCCACTGACTGCCCGCTGCTGCCCCATTGCAAGCTCCTGGGTCCCTTAGCGTTTAGGAGGTGTATGCCTGTGGGGGAAGAAGGCAGGTGGGGGGTAGGAGTGGGGAGATGGGCCGCTCCTGGGAGGGAGAACTTACACTAGACCTTTCTTTTAAGGGTTTTTAAAGGCTGGCCTTTAGGGGGATGGGGTTTCCATAGAATATTCATCAGCTTTATGCAAATACACCAAAATGAGATTTATTCTCTTACTTTCAACTGTCCTTGGATGTGCTTGGCAAATGGCACTAATTATATTTCTATTATCTGTCTCCCTGAGTAGGGTAATTTAAGCTATTTACCCTCTGGTTGGGGCGGAGCAGTGCAAACCCTTTACTCTTAAGTGTCTTGGTCTAGGGAAGACTGGTTTTACTACGTGGCTGCAAGTTGCTGTTTAACTGTCTCAGTTTCCCTATTGTGCTTGTCTGTGCTTCCTAGTCGGTCCCATTTCTACCAATTTTATACTCTTTTTTAAAAAATATATATTTTATTGATTTTTTACAGAGATGAAGGGAGAGATAGAGGGTTAGAAACATGGATGAGAGAGGAACATCAATCAGCTGCCTCCTTCACACTCCCTGCTGGGGATGTGCCCTCAACCAAGGTACATGACCTTGACCGGAATTGAACCTGGGACCCTTGAGTCCGCAGGCCAAAGCTCTATCCACTGAGCCAAACCGGTTAGGGCCAATTTTATACTCTTAAGGAGTTTTCAATCTCTGGATTCACTGATCTTGCCCCCTACTGTCTCTCGGTCTGTGAAGGTCTGCCCAAGTGAGTTGTGTCAACTGTCAGCCCCGTTGAACAATCCCATGTTTTTCCACCTGGACTGGCAGCTATTTCTACCTTTGTCGGCCAGATACTTCATATACAGATGAGCTCTAACCCCTTAAATCAGGGCTTTTCCCAATTTCGGATTTGATCACTGGTCTTATCACTCTTACAGTCACTTAGGCCTCAGACTTGGGACAACTAGTTATCTTGCCCCAACCGTCTCACAGCCAGTTGGTTAGTTATTAAGTGTCATCCATTCTTCTTTCTCAGCATTTTTCAGACAAACTTTTCCTTTCTATTTGTACCAGTTTTTTCTCATTCTGAATTTCCAACTGATCTATCTATGCTCCCCCGCCCTCTCTCAACCCCACCACAGTCCCCATCCCTCATCCTCAAACCCATTTACCCGGTTCATTTGCTCAAAGCCATACGGAGTTTTGAACTGGAACACACGTGTTCCCCTGGGCAGGATGGTTCCCCGGATTCTTTGTCCGTTCGTGGTGCCTTGATATGCCCTCTGATTGGTCACTATTCCCCTTCGAATTGATTATTATAGTAACTCCTGAGCTCAAAGGTCAAACTTCAAGGGGGTGGGAAACCTGTGAGGCCCTCCTCCCTCATCCTTCTCTTGTTCTCTCTGGGTTTTCTTTCTCCTTCCTTATTTTGTAAATATAGACCTTTTTGGCTACTCCCAGTTTCCTTATCTTATGGAAATGCAACTGTTGCCTCTCCTTTGGAAAGGCCTCTGCTTTCCCACAGTGGAATAGAGTGGGAGGTTTGAGAGATTATTGTCTTATGGAAATGTAACTTCTCCCCATCTCCCTTGTGTTATGAAAATGTACCCTCTGTAGCCCTGTGTGTTTTCCATGGGGCCCTTTAATTTCTAAAAATTTTTCTAAACCTGCTTATTTCCCCCTAAAATTTCCTAATTTACCCCCCAAACTCCTTTCAAAAGCATTATTAAAATTAGTGTGGGCCCTAGCTGGTTTGGCTCAGTGGGTAAGAGCATCTGCCTGCGGACTGATTGATTCCAGCCAAGGGCACATGCCTAGGTTGCACGCTCCATCCCCAGTAGGGGGCGTGCAGGAGGTAACTGATCAATGATTCTCATCATTGATGTTTCTATCTCTCTAGCCCTCACCCTTCTTTTTTTAAAAAAAAATCAATAAAAATATATTTTTAAAAATTAGTTGTGGGGGAATTTTCCCCCCCACTAAAGTCCATTGTTTCTGTACCAAACACATGCATCATTTTTGAAACTGAGACCATGAATCTACTTTTCCTACAGTGGAATAGAGTGGGAGATTTGAGAGATTGTGGATACAAAGAACATATGTAGAAAAAACCCTCCCCTCTTTCCTCTCCTCCCTCCTTGCCTCCCTCGTTCCCTTCCCTTTCTATGCATTGGTCACTGTATTTTAGTGAATGAGATAATATTAACTGGTCTTACACATATTCTTCGATATTACTACTTAAGACCTAGGCTTTAAGAAATGGAGCACTAGGAAGAAAATAGGGTATAGGGCTAAGAATATAGCTAGGTCTCAAAGGATCCCTTTGTGCTTCTACTTTATCCGGCTCTCTGCAGACTCTCCTGTAACATTTGTTCTTAGAGTGGTATGTGGCCCCTCACAGATCTCAAATTGCCGTACTTTATTTCCTGGAACCTGGAGAGATAAATTCTATCCTGGCATCAAATGTCAAGTCTTTCTTTAGATAATCTGACTTTCTGGCTTGATTTAATGTATATTAACTAAGGCCTGAGTGGAGATTTCTGTGGTACAATGTGGCTGCCTGTGGTGGGGTATACCTCCAAGGATAAGGGGAAGCAATTTCAGAGAAAGGGAAGGAGATTGAGAGGAGTTTCCAAAGTGGATTCAGTCAGAACTGGGACTCAATGGTGAGAGAACAGAGAAAGGCTGGTTTGTCCACCTATTCGTCATGTGGCCTGGGGCAAGTCACTAACCTTGACCAATATTCCACAGGGATACGGAGGGAATCAAACGAAACAATAATCTTAAAAAAATAGTCTATAAATTGTAAAGAGCTATGTAATAGATGTTTATTGTTATTCTTGACGTACTTGGTCAGTATCATAAGATACCTGTAAGAACTTGGGAATGGGGAACTAAGAGTTTTTTCTTTATAAACAAATTGTAAAATTAGTCCCTATAAAGGACAGGACGTTTCCAACGCCTGCAAGACTAGACTTTAATGTTTTGAATATATTAGCTTATCTAATGAGTGAAGGTTTCATTCAGGAAGGGGCTGCATCAGACTAAAATCTTGATTGATGATAAATTTAATTAGTTATCATTTCAAAGCCCCCTCCTCCAAGACCTCTTTGATTATTTAATCAACGGTAGCCTCCTTTTCTGAACTCCTATATAATTTGTTCAACTCCTTGTCCACGGCCATACTGGAAAGTTTTCTTAGCAGGCTTGGATCGACAGATAAGACATAGATACCCTTTGAGTAAATCAATCACATTTTACTTATGTTAAGAGTATAGTATGAAGTGTAGTTAGTAAAAAGAAAGTAATATCAGCACCATCTTCCAGTACAAAGATGCAAGCTTCTTAGTGCCCCATAGAACCAGGGATTCCACAGTTGTGAGTGCAAATTGCGAGTCTTTCTAGAAGTGTAACAAGCCCCTTTCCATGCCACGTGTTCTGCATAATACTATTCAGTCTGGATATGTGCTGATATTCCTCACTTGGTCCAAGTACACCTCATCAAGCTCAGCATTATATATAATGCAAATATGATTGCGGCAGTACATGCAGCCTTCATCCATTACCCTCAGACTCCTGAACCAGCTGTATTCCTGGACTCAGGGTTACAAAAGTAGACTAAGTGTCATTTCCCCAGAGTTCTTTGGATTCTTTTTAAGAAGCTCTGAGATCACCAAAGGGCATATTCTAGAAGACTTAGAGTATTTAAAAGGCATATAGCCTTGTAATATCCATCTGGGTGTTATCTTCCCTCCCAGATTATATATTTGTTGAAAGAAGGAATCCTATACAATAAAAGGCCAATATGCAAATTGCCCCCTCGGAAGATTGACTGCTCACTATGACGTGCACTGACCACCAGAGGGCGGTGTGGAATGAAGGAAGGCCCCAGCCGGCAGCTGACAGCTGGGGGAAGAATTGCCCTGGCCAGCCCTGATCACTGGCCAGGCCTAGTGACCATACCCATGTGTGATTTTTGTACACCAGGCCTCTAGTTATATTATATTTATTTGTGTTTCATGGAGCTAGCACAAATCCTTATGTATATGTGCACTGATTTTTGTTTATTAAGAAATGAATCTTCATTGTTGTCCAAAACATGAATACCTACTTCTTCCACCTTCCCTATTTTCTGGAAACTTTTACTTGCCTTTCAAAAAGCTTAGATTGTTTATCACTTTTTTGGTGACATTTTCCTGACATTCTCTAAGAAGTTAGTCACTTTGCCCTCATGTCCCCAATAGCAACTTGGACATAGTTCTATAAGCACTGTTTTTACTGTGTACACTAGACTGAGTTTATCTAAGGTTTGAGCTACGATTGGTTCATTTTTGTGTGTTCCTTTCAAGTAGCTAAAGCTAAAGTATGTTCATAACAAATGTTTATTAAAGGAATGGATCCTAAGCCCTAACATCCCCATAAGTGCACAGTACTATAATGGAACCCATGGGTGAATGCAGTTAGCAGGTCCTCTCATGCAGAAAAGCAACGTAACACACTAGGTACAAATATGGCCTCCTGAACTGGATTGCTTGGGTTGACTCCCAGGTCTGTTACTTATTAGCTATGTGACATATGTGAAGTTACTCAGATTCTCTGTGTCTCAGCTTCTTTGTTTATAAAAGGAATATTAATAGTACCTACCTCCTTGAAGTGTTGTTAGTATTAAATGAATAATATTTGTAAGGATCTTAGAGCTCATAATAGGTTCTTAGTGAATACTAACTATTATAACTAGAAGAGTTTTTAATTCATGGTTAGGGAAAAGGAAAAGAATGGAATGAGCTATTTTGCCCTATTGTAATAATAATTTTACTTGTTTTACCTCCCATTCATTCCTCACATGTTTTTCTACGCTTTTTCTTCCTCTTTTTACTTTTCTAATCCCATTTCTTTGTTTTTTTCTTGAGTTGAATGGTAGGTGTTAGTAATAATTAGCATCAGGATTGGGAATAGAAAAAGCAATAGTTCTTGGGAGGCAGTAGAATGAGCAGAAGACTGATGCTAAAGAGTTTGATATAAGAGTCATTTGGAAGGGTTTCCTGGGTGTGAGCCTAAGAGTTTCCAGGAGGAGTCTTCAAAGATGAAAGTAATGTGAATTGGCAATATCCGAAATGCATTTGGTATCTTTCACCTTTCATAACTATTTAATAGCTCTTTGTTTAATGCAAAACAAAATGCCACTACCATTCTGGGTGAGCTCCACTTCCTTCTTTATAGATTTAGGACTTCTGAGCTCTAAAGTTGACATTTCCGTATTTATCAAAAGGTTTATAATTCAAGGTATACACATGTAAATATTCATCTTCTGATCCTTATGTTAATTTTGAAATCTCTGTTGACAAGTTTATTTTTTATATCTTGCTGTTGATATAATTTGGTCATTGGTAATTGTATGAAATATGATCTAATTAGGGCTATTCATTCTATCTGCCCTTGAAATTCTAGATATATTTGACTATCTCCCTTCAACTTCTTATAGTAAGTACAGTGGTTGTATACTACAGAACAGAACAGAAATACAAACATTTTTTATTGGGAAGTTTGAGTGCTTGTAAGTAGAACTTTCTTTTAGTTCTAGATTAGGACAGTGACACAAAGTATGCTTTACTCAAGCAGTCCTGTTCCTTATAAAATAGGTATTTGTATGGCCAGCCTTCAATTTTATGTTTCCTTGTCCCTTTGGTCGTACTGTTTTTCCTATATGATCAATTGTTATGGGAATCAGGAGGCACACGAGTGGTGTGAAGCTACTATGTTTGAATGAAGTAGATTTCAAGTCTAGAATTAAGACTGAAATGTACAACGCAGTATTCAAGTACTGTGAGGGAAGCCTAGAGTTAAAAGATTTTAAAAAATGAACCCTACATGAAGTAACTTTGTTCTTAGTAGAATGTTTGTTTGGATAACGAGCATGAGCAAGAAGCATACACACTATGGTAATTGGAAACGGCAACAAAGCTATTCACAACACTTGATCTTAGCCAAAAGGCTGAGAAGCGATAACAAAGCTGTTCACAGATGACTAGAAGCAGATTCTGCTGATGCATTAACCACAAAGGTGAAGTTTCAGTGGCTTATAAGACCATCAAAATTCAACAGTAAGAGAGGATACTGATTCACAACATCCTTTTATTTTAAAGATTTTGTTCAGATGCCTCACAAGGTCAGTGAGAAACACATGTTAAATGAACTGCTCCCTTGGTTTTCTTCAAGGCTTCATTTAATGAAGGCACATGAATAAAATGTCCTTTTTTTTCCTTTTAGTTTCAAGGTGTAGCCAACCAGAAACTTTGAATAAGTCATCCATTTTCATATTTTCTGGAATAGCATATTTATATGATTTTTTGAATATTTTTTCATTACTTTTGAAGCTCAATTTGAGTGCCAATAGGTTTCTGACACAATGTTTAATATGTCCATTCTGCCATCAGTAACAATATTAGCTGATTTATGGATAAATATTTATTATGGAGAACTTTTTCAGTAATGAGGCGGTTGGATGTGTGGAAACTTTGAGGAGATGTGAGATTAAGAGGGCTATTTCTGTTACCTCTGGCTGTTCCCCACAGCCATAAATTAGTAAGGAGTGATGAATAAATTTAGATTCAAAGAACTAAAAGGTAAATTTTACCTGACTAACAAATCATAACATGCAACATTTACTTGTTTATTTTCTTTTTTTGGTGGTGAGTGGGTAAGGTAGGAGGGTGGACTAAATGCGTAATATGAATTTGAGAGAACTCCTATTTAATACTTTTGTAATATTTTTTACTTATGGTAAAATACACATAAATATTTACAACTTTTTTATTAAAAATTTTTAAGAATATATTTTTATTGATTTTTAGAGAGTGTAAGGGGGAGAGAGAGAGAGAGAGAGAGAGAGAGAGAGAGAGAGAGAGAGAGAGAGAAACATCAATGTGAGAGTGTAGCATTGATTGGCTGCCTTGCCCTCTACCAGGGATTGAACCTGCAACCTGGACATGTGCCCTGACTGGGAATCGAACTGGTAACCTTTTGGTGCACAGGATGACGTCCAAGCAATGGAGCCACATCTGCCAGGGCCCATCTTAATCATTTTTAGTGTAAAATTTAGTGGCATTAAGTCAACTCACATTGCTGTGTAGTCACGGTCACCTTACTTTATCTCCAAAACTCTCATTTAATACTCTTTTTGTGTGTGTGGTGAATCCTCATGTCTCTAATTCAACCTGAAAGTGTGGAGATCAAGGAGATCTGCTTTATAATAAAAGTGAATCATACTAAAAGTAGAATTTAGTGATGTACAGTTGGCATGAGTAGAAAAAGGTGAAAAAGCAAGTGGACCATAATTTCAAGTGAATTTGTGGTAGGAGGTAAGCACCATTTATCTAAAAATACACTCCATCTGGCCTCGTCCCTACAAAATTTCCATCCCTATAACCTCGTTCTATGTTTAATTAGCAAAAATTAAATCAGATGCTGTGCTGCATGCTGTATTAGCTACAAATTGGACGGAAGGGCAGGGGTCATAGTTTCTATTCTGGGGATGGAAAGAGGCTCCTCACAGCTCTCCGGAGGTTTGATGACCCCTTCTTGCTAAACTTCATGCATGCCTCCCACGTCCACAATAGGCAGAAGAATTTTAGGTCACAGAAAGGTCTTTCTTTTCCCAGGCAGAGGCTTTCATTCCATACACCCTCCATGTCCAGAAAATTGCTGAGAAGGATGAGTAGCTGATGCCAGGACCAGAGATCAGGGTAGTCTGATCTAGTGAGGAATCTTCAAGAAGGCATCTGTTTCCTTTTGTACTAAGGGAGAGCTTAGCACTGACGCTACAGGCAGAAGCGCACTGAAGGGTGGCCAGAAGTGGGAAAAGCACATACTTTTCCCATACATAGCACGTCCTCTAATAACGCCATTTTGTTCCAAGTAATTTCGTTTTAACATTAATGAGATGCCATAGGAACTTAACTCTTGTTTATATTGATTAACCTATAGTAACATTGGTTTCATTATATATCATTTCGCTTTAAGTTGCAGAACCTATGGGCAATGTTAAGTGAGGACCTACTATCATTATCTCATTGAAAGGATTGGTAATGTAGTATATTTTCAAACATTAGGTCAGGAACCGTTAATGATGGTGAAATCAATAGATTACTACCAACATTTTAATAAACAAATGAACAAACAAATAAATAAAAGAGAGTAGAGAATATTATAATGAGCGCTGCTCCATGAAACATTTTTTTCGATGTGGATGTGTGAATATATTTGTTTATGAGTGTATGTGCAGGTGGTATTATAAATGGGTGTCTGTGTACAATGAAAAATGTATCTACCAGTAAGACACTGAGAAAAAAGTTTGAATATACTGAAGTCAGAACTGCTTGCTCCTAATTTCATAGAGTCTAACTTCTTTAAGCTATTCACTAACATCTGGGTGCAATTAAATCACATCTGTAAACTTTCAAATAATTCTTTTTAACTCAAGATAATGAAACACTAGTCAGTATGTGGAAATGGTAATTTGCTTCTAAAATAGCTAGCATTCATAATATTGCCCAGTGTTATTCTAAGATTATTCTATATATTGCTCCTTACTATAATTCTTTGTGATAGGAAACTTTACCATCCACATTTTACAGATTAAAGAATGAAGGCACTGCCCTGACCAGTTTGGCTCAGTGGATAGAGTGTGGACTGAAGGGTCCTGGGTTTGATTTCGGTCAACATGTACCTTGGTTGCAGGCACATCCCCAGTAGGGGGTGTGTAGGAGGCAACTGATCGATGTTTCTCCCATCAATGTTTCTAACTCTCTATCCCTCTCCCTTCCTCTCTGTAAAAAATCAATAAAATATATTTAAAAAGAAAAAGAAAGAAAGAACGAAGGCACTGACAGCTTTAGTGAATTTCCAAGCTACGTAGCTGGTATGTGGCCAAACCAGGATTCCAACCCAAGCATTTGACTTCCGAGTGCACGGTCTTGACCACTATACTGTACCACCTCTCACTGCATTCAACAGAAGTATTTTGTAAACAATCAACATGATAACAGTGAAGGAATTTTTGGTATCTGTCCTAGAGCCCAGGCACATTAGATTGTGTGCCAAGGGGTCTGGAAAAAGAGGAGTTACAAGTTACCCAGGCATTTCAAGGATACGTTATCATAGATGCAAAAAGGCAATAGGCCCAGTTAAGGTAAAAATTGACCTTGTCAGGGAAAATACCAGCCTAGGACATGATGACCACCATAACTGCTTTTCGTTAAGGTTTTAATTTCAGACCATCCTTTGTGGTTACTTTAGGTCTTTAAGTTTGCAAGACTGCCATTCAGGCCTTCCTTGAGCTCGTCAGGTTAGCATGTGGCCATTTTTTGTTTTTTTTTCTTCACACTATTTGGCGTGGGTGGTTTGAATCACTTTGAACAACAGTAAATATATATTGTTGGCATTATTCACAGACAAGGCCTCATTATTATTCTGAGGACTTATTTTTTGTGGGTAGCAGAAGACTCCCAGCTGCCAGCACGTGGATCAGTGTGCTTGAGATCTGTTCTGAGCCACTCTACCTCCTCCAGAGTTGCAGGGGTGTTAGCAACCATGGAGTGGCCTTCTGAGACTGGTGTATAAATACTCTAGTTTCCTCATGCCTGGTGTGGGATGAATTAATTCTGAAGACTAGATTAATTCAGATTCCCTGATGGATTAAATTCCAGTTGCCTCGTATGGCTGGTGATGGTCATAAAATAACATGACATTGCAGACCCCAACCTTGTTTTGGCCATGAACCAATCAGAAGATTGAAAAGTCCTTGCTTATTGGAGCTTGTTTTATCATGGCATTTTACAACCTCAGGTAGCCCGTTGCAGGATGAGAGGTGAGTTTGAGATGAGCTGTTCCAGCTGAAGTCCTTAGAACAACCATTAGACATTTGTGTCTGACCACGGAAGACCCTTAAGTCCTAGAAAAGCTGCAGTTGAATGTACAGATCAGTTGAGCTGGCCCAGAAAAAAGAATCGTGTGGATGACTAACGCAAGTGTGAGAAATCATATATGTCCCTTTCTAACATCAGTAGGTGTTGGACGGGTTTGTGTGGCACAAGTGAGTCAACACACTTGCTTAACAAATTATTCTCTTATGGCGGCTGCCTTACCTTACCCATAACTCTCCTTGCTTTTGGAGTTTCTTGAACCTTCCAACGAAAGATTCACTTAAATCCTGGCCTCAGGATTTATCTGCTTCTTGGGGAACCCGAACTAAAACACCGTTGATTTAATTTTTATGCACAATGAAGTCTTTTTCCCCCATTAGGGATTGTCTGCAGGAATTGTGAATTGTTAAGCGGCACTGAACAAGAAATAGAGCCCAAACAGACTGTGCCCGTTGGAACTAGCCCACAGAGTCCTCAGCCTTGACAAGCTCCCAGGCTGGAATAGTCTCTCCTTGGAGGACACACTTCCTGGTTCCCCAAACCAGAGTGGAATGCATGACCTCAGTTCTTCTCCAGCGCGACAGTGAGGATCCCTTCATAAACCATGAGGCAGAGGGGAACTTGTCTCCCAGGGCTGGAATGAAAGCGCAGATTTGGTCCCACTTCTCTTGGCAATAAATGAGGAAAGGAGACTATTTCTATGGAACTTTATCTTGATTCCTTTTTTCTTTAATCCATTTACCGTCAATGTGGTTTGATTGAAACAGAGAAGTTAAAAAACTTAGTGGCTTTATGAATCAAACTCAATTTCCTTTGGATTTTCCCTAGTAGCAAAAAATAAATAGAAAGCTTAAGTTCTATTGTAAATGGATAACCAGAAACAGACAACATGTCAGATAAAACTGAAAAACAACAACAATAACAACAAAAATAACCCCCAAAGATAACCTATTTGTTTTTAACACTTTGTAATCAGCCATTTTTCCGCAAAATCGTGTGCTTCACTGTGTGGTAGCGTTCGAAACACTTTCCTTTGTGCAGGGGTACATTACAAAACTTGCACATGTACCGCGTTTCACTGCGTAGTTTATGAGCGGCACACACACAACAACAACGTAAAACATTTTTATTTTTGCCGGTTCCAACTAGAGGTTCCAATGTATGTTTCCTCATGTCCATTGACAGTCTCCCTGGTGGATCCGATTTTACTCGTTTCCCGCAAAAAAAATGTGTTAATATCATGGCAATAGAATGTGTGTGTGTGTGTGTGTGTGTGTTGGGGAGAATGCCAGTTTGGGATAGGGAGAAATTAAAGAAAAGAAGTTACATTTGAAGGGTAGATGTGTTCATAAACTTGAAGATATAATTATTTTATAAATACTTTATAAAATGGTTATTTTTGTGGCTCAACATTTTCCAAATGTGTTTTCTTTTCACCAGTCTTCATGTGGTGGCTATATGAATCTAGGAACATAATTGTAACACTTATCAGCATACATCAAAAGTGAGTATAATGATTAATATCTTAAATGCAGTTAAAACTTACCCTGCTTATATAAACCTACAAAGGGAACTGTTTACCAGAAGTGCAGTCTAATAGAATTGATTATTTATTCTACCAGCATCTTTCTCTGGGGAATTTTTGCATTTGCTTGACATAAGACTTTGGGACTATTAATATTACTTTGGATTCTCACTGTAGCATCTGACACTGCTTCAGTGTAAGAGTGGTTGTTATTTATCATCATTTTGAGGTGGCAAGATTGGACTATATTTCTAAGACATATTATCTGAATTATTCTCTGTCATTCAATGAACAGCTACCTCCCCCGCATCTTCTACTGCCTATAAAGTTTATTTTCTTTAGCATGTAGTTAGAATATAAACATCTTTCATTGAAATGAAATATACATTTATTATAGCTGATTTTTAGAGTAAAAGTGTAAAGACAATATATAAAAATTATGTATGATTCAAATACTTAGGAGCAGCCACTAATAGCATTTGGTGTATGTCCTTCCAGATTTTTTTGTTTGAGTGAAAACATACCTTTATTTTTAGCTAAATTTGCATTATGGTATATTTAAAAAAGAATACATTTTTAAACTTAGAACTATATTTCAGTTACCTTTAAAACCACCAAATATTTTAACGTTATGCTAATGGCTTCATCGTATCTTATTTTAATTCATCATATCTTGTTCATAGCTTGTTTTGCTTAGCCCCTATTGTAGACACTTATGTTATTTTATTTTTTAAATCTTTATTGCTGAGATTATTAAAGATATCCCTCTTTTTCCCTCTAATGTCCCCCTCCACCTGGTTTCCGCCCGGCCCCAGGCCTTCGCCACCCTATTGTCTGTGTCCATAGGTAATGCACACATGCATATAAGATCTTTGTTTAATCTCTTCCCACCTCCCTTACTCCCTTCCCTCTGAGAATAGTCAGTCTGTTGCATTTCCATGCCTCTGATTCTATTTTATTCACCAGTTTATTCTGTTCATTAGATTTCTTATTCATTTATTCTGATTTTTAGATTTAATTGTTGATAGGTATGTATTTGTTGCCGTTTTGTTGTTCATATTTTTTTATTTTTTTCTTTTTCTTTTTCTTCCTCTTCTTAAAGAATACCCTTCAACATTTCATATACTGGTTTGGTGGTGGCGAACTCCTTTAACTTTTCCTTGTCTGTGAAGCTCTTTATCTAATTCTAAATGATAGCTTTGCTGGGCAGAGTAATCTTGGTTGTAGGTTCTTGCTATTCATCACTTTGAATATTTCTTGCCACTCCCTTCTGGCCTGTAGAGCTTCTGTTGAGAAATCAGCTGACAGTGGTATGGTCATTCCCTTGTAGATAATTGCTTTTCTCTTGCTGCTTTTAAGATTTTCTCTTTGTCTTTAGCCCTTGGTATTTTCATTATGATGTGTCTTGGTGTGATTCTCTTTAGGTTTCTCTTGTTTGGGACTCTCTGTGCTTCTTGGACTTGTAAGTCCAGCATCTTTCTCTGGGGAACTTTTGCATTTGTTTGACATAAGACTTTGGGACTATTAATATTACTTTGGATTCCCACTGAAGCATTTAACACTGCTTCAGCCTAAGAGTGGTTGTTATTTATCATCATTTTGAGGTGGCAAGATTGGACTATATTTCTAAGATGTGTTATCCAAATTATTATTCTGCACTTTCACATCAGTGAGGCCAACAGTTTTTGGATCCCTTTGTTTAAAAGTCCAAACACTAGGAGAGAGCATTTGATTGGTTTGGCTTGACTCTGGGATCCTCTTTTGAACCAATCAACTAGACTCAAGGGGCAATGACAACAGAAGCACACTTGCTTGAAGAAGATCGCTGTGGGTGAGATGCATGATTTCCAACAAGGCTGCACTGAAAAGTTTCTATGGAGTGGTCTGTGACTACTGTGTGGGCAATTACCCATATGCTTTGTTTCTGCATTTTGATGGAGGCAGACGCCTGAAGCAGGGGCTTCTGGGTAGTATGCACGTCCCTTCCCTCTTCCTCTATGGAGAGTTGATATCCTCCACAATTTGGTTGCAGTCTTGATAGCAAGAGCTAGTTTTATCCAAACACTTTGTGTCTCATTGCATGAAACAAAGGGCAGAAGGTATTTTTGGTGTTTACTTTTGCTTTGGACCCTGTTCTTCATGACACTGACGCTGCCCTGAAACTATCCACAATTACAGGTTCTATCTTATGTTCTTAAAAGATATGCTGATAACTTGGCAGGCAGATATAGGTTTATTGTGGAGAAATTTTTGCCCACTCTCATATGTACTGCTGTGCCAAGAATATGGAATTTGGAGTCCAGAAGACAGTAGTAAGTCTGGTTCCTGGGAAACTCTGAGATGGAGGTTAGTGAGTAGAGGTTTATTGGGCAGTGTACTGTGGTCAGCACCAGTGAGGGAAGCAAGATGTGGCAGAGGGAGAAGGTGAACCATGATGCAATTGCAACAGGGGTCTCTGGAGATGAGATGGACATTCAGATTTATCTGGAAGTGAGACTGTGGCCAGGCCTCTGTGCTCAGTGGTGAGGAGTGTGGGGGGAAAGCTCATCTTGGGAGAGGCAGATTCCTTAGGCTTAAGGCAATGCCCTAAGAGGGGTGCCACTGTGAGTTCTTAGCCAGCAATTCTAACAGCAGCTGGGGAAGGAGTGCTTTGCTCATGGTGTGCAGGGTGAGGAGAGGGAGGGTCTGGTTGGTTCACCATAGACTTAAATTTCAATTCTACTCTACCACAATAGCATCTGAGGCTGTAGGTAAATCTCCAAGTTTCTGGAAGTTGTTATGATCCTTTTTTTTTAATGGACCCAACCAAACCAAATAAACAACTTCACTTTAAAAATGGGACTAAATTAGTATGGATGGAACTGGAGAGCATTGTGCTAAGTGAAATAAGCCAGTCAATGAAAGAAAAATATCACATGACCTCACTTATTTATGGATAATAAAGACCATTACAAAATGATAAACATAAACAAATACAGAGACAGAGCAGCCTTGAACAGACTATCATCCTACAGCTGGAAGGCTGGGGAGGGTTGGGGGGAATTAAGAGATCAACTGAAAGACTTGCATGCATGCATAAGAGCATAATCAATGGACACAAGAATCTGGGGGTTTAGGGAGGAGGGGGGGAAGGGCAAGGGGAAAAATGGTGATCTATCTATCATTTGTTGTAATACTTTAAGCAATAAAAAAATTAAAAAAAAATGGGACTAAATGAGCAGTGCTGTGAGCACTGTATCAGACAACTTCACATATGTCATATAGTTTACTTTTCCTTTTAAGTCTATGACATGTATTTTAGGACAATTCTATTGATGAAGAGACAGATCTTCAGGCAGATAAAAGTAGTTTGCTTGAATTTATATAGAAAAGACAGACAATGCAATCTTGGGTCTTCTTACCTTAAGTCCTTATTCAACCAATTCTCCAGAGTTCCTTCTCAGCAACAGGAAGAACATCTAATCCAATAAAAGAGAAACATGCAGATTGACTGTACCTCTGCTACACCCACAAGCCACGCCCACAAGTCAATCAGAATCGGATATGCAAATTAACCCAACTAAGATGGTGGCAGCCACAGAGCTGGAGTGAGCAGGAGGGTTGGGTTGTCCCCAGCAGTGGAGGAAGTCAAACTTCCCACCTGTCCTGCTAGCCCTGAGCTCTGCTCAAGGCTACAAAGTTTCAATTATAGAAGATATAAATCCCATATACCTGTTTTCAGCTTGTGGCTGTGGCCAGCTTGAAAACGGCCATCAGCCCCTCACCTAGGCTGGCCACACCCCCATGGGGTGAGGGTTCGTGCTGGGGGGCTTGGCCAGCCTGCAAACAGCCATCAGCCCCTCACCCAGGCTGGCCAGGCACCACAGCGGGATCCCCACCCTGATCTGGGACATCCTTCAGAACAAACCACCTAACCCTAACCTGTGCACCAGACCTCTATCCTCTATAATAAAAGGGTAATATGCAAATTGACCCTAACAGCAGAACAACTGGGAATGACTGGTCACTATGACACACACTGACCACCAGGGGGCAGACGCTTAATTCAGGAGCTGGCCTCTGGTGGTCAGGGCACTCCCACAGGGGGAGCTCTGCTCAGCCACAAGCCAGGCTGATAACTGCCAGCACAGCAGTGATGGAGCAAGCCTCTCCTGCCTCCTCAGCAGTGCTAAGGATGTCTAACTGCAGCTTATGCCTGCACCCCTGCTGGCAAGTGGACATCCCCTGAGGGATCCAGACTGCCAGAGGGATGTCTGACTGCCAGCTTAGGCCCGATCCCCCCGGAGAGCAGGCCCAAGCCAGCAGGTGGACATGCCCTGAGAGGGCACAGCCCAGCTGAGGAACCCCTCCCCCCTCTAATTAATAATATAACACTAGCAATGACAAATCATAGTCTAATTTGTTTGGTTGTTATAAGGATTAAATGAAAAGCTAAAAAACGTGAGTTTATCTCACAATTCTTCAAAATTGCTATTTCTGTCAGTCAGAGATGGGCATGGTCTAATCAATCCCAAAAGGAAGAGGGAAGGTTCACATGGTATCCTAGAAAATCCCTCCCAGCTGACCTCCAAAAGGCACAGCACATCATGTTCCTTCTCATTTTCTTTAATTGACACTTGGACTCTTCTTGCTCACCCCTTGAGAGCTTAAAAAATTCAGCTCATGTATTCTGAGCTGCAGCTTACACTGTGAGGATTGTATTGTAAGATAAGGAAATGAAAGAAATGTCCTTTAGGGATAAAAGTAAGACCAGTCAGTGACCATGACGGAAATCCCTACACTGGAGGGAAAGGGGAATTCCAGGAGCTCCCAGGCTCTGGCAGGCTGAGTCAGACTCTTAAGTTGTCAAGGTGACTCCCGGCACAGATGTCAACTTAGGTTTTGAACTTCATAGGCTTTGACCCATTTTTAAAAGGCGAGGAAGCGGAAAAGAATCAGCCTGCAGTATCTGAACCAACTTGAGAAGAAATGCATATCTATGTAAGGCTCCTTTTTCTTTTATTATTATTACTAGAGGCTCAGGACATGGAATTCATGCACTTTGAAAGGAACCTTGGGCTGGGAGGCTGCAGTGGGCACAGGGGCGGGTCTCTGCCCATTCTCCATTCTCCCATGCAGCCCCTCCTGCTGCAGCCCCTGGCCCCCTGTCTGCCGGCAGCCCTGCTCCCTCCCCCACTGCTCCTGTGTGCTGAAGGTGCCCGCCTCGCTTGCACCTGCTGATAGTGCAGAGCAGTTGGGCCTGGCACCAGCAGTGGGTGTGAGTGGTGGCTGCTGCCCCTGATTGCCCCTTAGAAGCAGGGGGAGGTGGAGAAAACCTCAGGGGTGATCAGGGCCAGCAGCTGCTGCTCACCCCCGCTGATGGCACCAAGAAATTAGGACTGGCACTGGACACTGGCAGTGGGTGTGAGCAGCGGCTCTGGCGCCAGCTGCGGGTGCAGGCAGGGCTGGCATGGGCAGTGGGTGTGAATGGGGCTGGCACGTGGGAGCAAAGACTTTTCAGTCACCACCAGAGGCTTGCCCCGATGACAGCGACTAGTGTCCCTCCTTGGTCACGTGCCCCCGCTCACCTGCTCCACCATCCTGCCGAGGCCGACACCTGCCATGTTCTGCACACGCACCCTGGTGGTCAGTTATATCATAGCGACCAGTTGTTCAGTTGTTCTGGTTGTTCTGCTGTTCTGCTGTTCAGTCTATTTGCATTTTAGCCTTTTATTATATAGGATTGTTTTTATTAGCGTCCTGGTGCATGAAATTCACACATGGGTAGACCCGACTGGCGATCAGGGCCAATCGGGGCCTTCCTTCATTCCGCCCTGCCATCTGGTGGTCAATGCACATTATAGCGAGTGGTCGAACTTCTGGTCAGTTGAACTCCCGAGGCGACAATTTGCATATTAGCCTTTTATTATATAGGATAATTCTTTATTATTGAAAGTATTACATATACCCCCTTTTTTCCTCCATTGACCCCCTTCAGCTCACACCCTACTGCCCCCTTGCCTTCAGCACCTTATTGTCTGTATCCATGGATCATGCATATATGCATACAAGGTCTTTGGTTGATTATCTCCCACCTACCCACCCTCCCCTGCCTTCCCTCTGAAATTCCGCTCTCTGTTCCAAGCTTCCATGTCTCTGGATCCACTCCATTCATCAGTTTGTTTTGTTACTTAGATTCCACATATGAGTGTGATCATGTAATACTTGTCTTTCTCTGAATGGCTTATTTCACTTAGCATTATACTCTCCAGGTCCCTCCCTGCTGTCTCAAAGGGTAAGAGATTCTTCTTTTTTACTGCTGCCTAGTGTTCTATAGTATAAATACACCACAGCCTTTTTATCCACTCATCTACTGATGGGCACTTGGGGACTATTTCCAGATCTTAGCTATTGTAAATTGTGCTGTTATGAACATATGAGTGCATACATTCTTTCTGATTGGTGCTTCAGGTTTCTTAGGATATATTCCTAGAAGTGGGATCACTGGGTCAAATGGCAGTTCCATATTTATTTTTTTTGAGGAAACTCCATACTGTTTTTCATAATGGTTGCACCAGTCTGCATTCCCACCAGCAGTATACTAGGATTCCCTTTTCTCAACATCCTCTCCAGCACTTGCCATTTGTTGATTTGTTGATGTAGCCATTCTAACAGGTGTGTGGTGATACCACATTGTACTTTTACTTTGCATCTCTCTGATGATCAGTGACTTGAGCATTTTTTCATATATTCCTTGCAAAAATCTTTTTTTAAAGATAGTGGAATAATTTGTGGGTTTTTTTATGTATATTTTTATTGATTTCGGAGAGGAAGGACAAGGGAGAGCGAGATAGAAACATCAATGATGAGAGAGAATAATTGATTGGCTGCCTCTTGCACATCCCCCACTGGGGATTGAGCCAGCAACCCCAGGCGTGTGCCCTTGACCAAAATCGAACCTGGGACCCTACAGTCTGCAGGCTGACACTCTATCCACTGAGTGAGGCTACATTTTCTATTGGTATGTCAAGTGCTTTGTATGACCTAGAAGCCCAAAGGAAACAAGGTTGTTTGAAGCACTCACGTGGTCACAGATATTTTTAAAATTGCTTGATGAGTAACTGATGTTCATACACCTAATGTTAATTCAATAGCACATTTAAACTTAAATTGAAATTAAATATTCCCATACTATTGTGAAAATTCATTTTTACTTTGCTAGAAAATCACATGTTTTATTCTTCTTTCTGGAAAAGAATCAAATGTTGCAGCTAATCTGTATTATTTCATTAAAGGTATTACTCTATAAACTACTAAGTCTAACCTGGATCCTCTTATGTTTATTTTCCCATCTGGCTTCACTTAGTAATTTTCAGATTCCCCAGTGTAGTGAGTTCAATAGGGGTCAATGGATTCTGCATCAACTGGTTTGTTTACTTATTTCCACTTGACCTAGGTTAAAAAGTCAAGCTTTTTTGGCAGGAGAAATCATTTGCAAAGTAATTGTCATGTGGGAATGGTTAAAACATATCTGAAATTTCTATCTATGTGGCTGTAGAGAGCTCGTTTGTTTAATCACAGCCTCGTGGCTAGGTTTCAATGGCGATATGAAAACATGTCTATTAGGAGTATGCGTCTTACTCTCTGTGACCACTGTCAGTGTAAAGGACTGACTATGCTTTTGTTATTTAGACCTGACTGATGTTTTGGGTGTGATCTGGCACATACATCAAATAGTAAAACAATATAGATATACATACTCTGGATGTGATTTGTAACAGAGAAGAAAAATTAGTAAAATCTTGAATATGTCATTATTCTTCCCTTTTGTTCCCAATGTTATCATTATCCTTTGATTCAGAATTGTGAACAAATGAAAGTGATTCCTGTTGTAAAATGCAAAACCCCTTAATCTCAAGCACATTAAAAAAATGCAATCCCATTTTCACTCTACAAAGTATTGGAGTCAACATATACTTAAAACGACCATTAACCTTAGCAATGGCTATGATAAACAGTAGCATGCTTTGTGTATGTGCTGTAGCCAAAATTCCAAGTTTAATCTGGGAAATGTAAATACAATTATCCCTCTTAGAACACAGGATGAGGGTTCCTCAACCCCAGTACCAGTGACATTTGAGAACAGATAATTCTCTGTTGTGGGGATTGTCTTGTGCATTGCAGGGTGTTTGCCTGCATTCCTGGCCTCTACCGACCAGGTGCTGGTACCACAACAACCGCCCCCGCCCTCCTGTCCCTCTCCCAGCTGTGACAACCACAACTGTCTCCAGACATTGCCAAGTGTCCAGGGGATAAAGGAAGGGGCAACATCACCCCTAGAGGAGAACCTGTACTAAAAACTTTTCTGGTAAAGTTCAGTATTTTCAGTTGAAAGCATAACTTACCTATGGAAAATATTTGAAAGATTGATAATCTTTGCTAGGAAGGTTTTTTTTATAATAAAAATTAGATCATATATCTGATAGATGATGGCCAGAAAAAAGCAGCTTCTTGTGAACTTTCCAGTGCTATGATTTAGTGACACATTTAGAGGGGTAGGGATTACAAAGCTTTTCTGTTTTCAAGCCCACAGAATTTAGGGGCATGCTGGAAAAATTATGGTTCAAGTAACTGAAGTGTAAATTGTGTAATTCTCATATTGACTTCATTTCAAGAAAGAAAATAGCATTTAGATTTAGAGAGAAACAAGTTGTCAACAGGTTGGGGAAATCTCTGGGTATGCCTAACCATGCCGAAGACCATGGGAATAAAATGATGCCTTTCCTTTCTGATGTTGCCACAGAGAATCATATTTCCATCCTTTCGTCTGCAAGACTTTCTTATTTACAGTATCCAAGTGCAAGACTGAGAGTACCATTATTGTTAATAAGTTCCAGTCAACAAATCTTCATGTGTATGGGTTTTTCTTTTTTCTTTTTATGTTTCTGGTAAGTTTATTTATCTTTATATTTCTCTGGAGTTAAATAAAATGGACTCAAAATATATCAGCTTTAGGATTTATGACAACTGGCCTTATGATTAGATTTTTATGCGTGTGTGTGTGTGTGTGTGCATCAGTTCTTGGGAGGACACCTATTTGCCTTCCTTCCCCCTCCATTTATAAGCATCTCCCCTATGTTGGACATTGAAAGGAAAATGTATTTTCAAGATCTGTTGAGTTTTGACTCAGCCAGAACTAGATTCTGCATCAAAGCACATTTTAAAAGTGAGAAAAGCCAAAAATATACGGAGGTGCAGTCACCTTCCTCTCTCCAGTCAGCTTTGGGTTCACCTGTGAATGTGGTGGTTTGACTTTCCCTGGGCTGCGCCTGCCCTTCGGGAACCCACTTTCTCTCACAGCTGCTGGCCTGACAGGGCTCCCTAGTGAGCTGCCCCCTCTCAAGTCTAAGCACCCTGACAGATTTCCTCTTAAGTATGTTAGGTTGTGCAGTTTGTGTGTTCCCATCACCACCTCCCCTTTCCTTAAAGATAATTTAAAATGTCAAAGCTTAAAGGAAATAAAAAAAAAAACCACTTTGAAAATCTCACATTCAACTATGACCTCCCATCCTCCCATTTCCTATCTCCCCCAGCCACAGTTAACCACTGTTGTCAGTAAGTTTCTTGTGCATCATCACATAGCTTTTTTCACTTAGCGGTTTTTCTTGGGTGATCTTCCTGTAGTCATATATAAGAAGCTTGCTTATTCTTTCTTATAGCTATAACTATGGGGAGTGGCTACAGTGTTTTGGACAGGTTCAAGCCCTGGACTGAGAAGAGGGCACAGTCCTCTCATTGCCACATGCAAGTCCCAGCTTGGAGGGCAGAGCCTTTCCAGCACAATCATAGCCAACAGCTACAGTTGTGAGCTTGAGCTCGTGGTCTGAACACGTGGCCCCACATGGCTGAGTGATAGAGTTCAGGTGCATGTAGTTGGGTAGGATCAAAACCCACGAAAATGATGTAAACAATTTGATCACAGCTTTACTTTGCCTCGTGGCATCTGCTATAAAATAAAGACACGGCAAATGGGCGCTGGTGCTGTCCATCAGAGGGGCAGTGTCCCACCGAGACCCAGCTTTCACTCTCTTGTCTGTCTTTTCTAAGCTTCTCACCATCCCCACTCAGGGTCACTGAACCAGGCTGAGCTGGCATGAGTATGTCATGCCGTGCCGGCTCCCCACGGTAGCTAGTATTCATTATATAAATGTACAATAATTTATTGAGCCATTCCCTTACAGATGGACACTTGCATTAGCACTGATCTTTTATAACCGTATGAACAGTGAGGAATATTTAATCATAATTGTTTGCACAAGTGTAAGTATATGTGGAGGGTAAATTCACAAAGTGAAATTGCAGGATCAAGGGATATATGCAGTTCTAGTTTTGATAGATATTGGTATATTATCTTTCATAGGGATAATCTTAACAGCATCATATGAGAGTGCTTATTTCCTTACAGCCTGGCTAATAGAGTGTTATCACAATTTTAAATTCTAACAATGTGATAAATAGTGTAGTGTGTGTGTGTTTTTAAATCCTTACCCAAGGATAGGTTAATTGATTTTAGAGAGAGGAGGGGGGCTAGAGAGACAGAGAGACATCCACTGATTGCCTCTCATACTTGCCCCAACTGGGAATAAATCTGCAACCTATGTATGTACCCTGACCCAGAATCAAACCCGTGACCTTTTGGTGTATGGGACCATGCTTACTCCATCCAGGGCAATAGTATAGTTTTAATTCACATTTATCTTTTTATCAACGAGGCTGAGATCCATCTTGATTGCATTTTTAAAATTTCTTTTAGATCATGCCCCCTAAACTCTAATAATTTTAGTCAATATGAAGTCGTATGGGGCTGTTCAGAAGGTAGGACCCTCTATCTACCTCTAACTGTGGCAGGACATCAAGGCTGACACAGCTCAGAGAATGTGCTTAAGCTGTTTGCTCTATTTCTCTTGGAGTGAGCCTAATATTTATCTATCAAGTAGCTGAATTTTGTAACTACTAATTTGTATTTTCTTCTGGTAATTTATGTATTCTGAGACTACCAGTTTTATTAAAGCATTTGTCTTTAGTTTTGATACTAAAAACTTTCTCTTTGGAAATTCTCTGGATTTAGGACTAAAGGATAATACCTTTTATTGTGGCAAATCTGAAACACTTCCTTCAAAAGAAGGCCAACAAAAAGAAGCGTGTTTTTTTTGGTCTGTTTTTGATCAAAAATTGTCTTCTGGGTATCCTCGTTTCCATTGCATTCTCTTCCGTACAGATGGCTGTAACAGATACCATTAAGCGAATGCATTCATATGGGAATTCATATAGGCATTCAGCATTCGGCTGGTATTCACTGAGTGTCTAGTATGTGGCAGGCACTTACTGGTATCTGTTGCAGCTCAGCAATGGCAGACATTTGGGTACTCATCAACTTACCTACACTGTGCGTGTAGGAAGGACAGTGCATGGATAACACATATTGCTCGACCTATCAAGAGATCAAGACTGGCAATTGAGATATCAAGTTCTGTTTTTGGATTTGCCCTTCTCTTTGCTGTGAGTATTGGGGCAAGTGCTTGCATTTCATGGGCCTTCGCTTTCTCTTCTGTGAAAAGCGCGATGCTGACTAGAATAGATGATATTTACGTCCCTTCTAGTTCTAACATTCTAAGACCATGATGCCCATATGCTACTTTTACAATTTAAAAAAATACTTCCAAATCTGCATGGATGTACTAACAGAAATAATGACGGCCCCTCCCTTGGGTAGGTCCCCCTCGGAGTATTCACAATCAGCTCTCTTCCATCTGAAGGTAGCGGACACACCTTTTCCACCGGAATATATTGGAACTTGTCAGTATATGTAAACACGTGCATCTTAAGAAGTTTCCCAGGACATTAAACATGTAAGAAGAGAGAACTGGAAGGCCGGCATCTCAGGAAGGACTCATTTCAGAGCTCATTGAGCTTGACCTTCCAGGACACAGCGTCGCTGCGCAGCCGAGCCTCCAGATGGCAGAGGAGCGCCGCTGCGAGCGGGCGGGCGCGCCAGGAGCCCGCAGGGCCCGTGAATCAGGAGGTGGTTTCGCTGAGCAAGGCGTAGTCAGGGGCGCTGCCTTGTGGAATCTTGGCTGATTTGTATGTTTAGGCCTCTGTATATCCTCCAGCCCTTTAAAAAAGAGCTGCTTACATCTAGGAGGGCACGATGTGTAACACCGCGCATCACCTTTTAAAATGGAAAGCAGTTGGAAGATTGGCCCTTTCGGTGTTTGAGAAGCAGGGACATGCTGGGCGGTGGAGAGACCCGCAGAGAGTGGCCACTGAGCAGGGCGGGTTCAGTCCCGATTCAGGACTCGCGAAGGTGCGGATGTGAATCCCGCTCCCTCCCCCCCCCCTCCATGCTGTGTGTTCCTGGATGAGGCACAGGACCCTCTCTGAGTTTTGGGTTGCAGCCTGGAGATGACAGGGATGCCTCCCTCCTAAGGCGATTATGGAGATTAAAATGAAAGAAAAAAAAAGGAGGCAAAGCTCTCTGCACAGAGCATGATCCATAATAACTATGCCATAAAGGGCAAACGTTGAGCCTGATGAGGTAGTAACACACGTTAAATGGGATTTTTTTTCAAGGTGAACCTCATGCACCCTGGGAACATGAGAGAATCTGAGGCAGCAGCCAGGCATCCTGACACTGTTTTATAGAGACCTTGCTGTTCAAATGAAAGACTGCGCCTCATTCTTCCTGCTAAGTGCGTTAGCTTCACAAAGTTCAGACGACAGGGAGCTTGGAGGCCCAGGGGAGCACACCACTGCCACTGTGACAGCCTCTCAACAGGACAATCAGCATAACGGGGCCGTGGGGGCTTGCCCAGGGTGGGAATGGCTGGGGGGGAGGGTGGATTGGGAAAACAGAAGACTTATGTAAAACTTTAGACAATAATAATAATAATAAAATAAATAATAAAAAGAAGGCTTACTAGGAAAAAAAGAAAAGAAAAGGGAAAAGCAGTCAGCATGAATATTCTTGTCCAGACAGGTTTTCGAAAGGAGGAGGGAAGAGGACGTGAGTTTTCCCTGGTGCCTGCAGTGGAGCTTTATGCTACCAGGTTTTTCTTGAAGTTGGTGCCCTACAGAAGCACCTCCCACAGGAATCGTAGAGAGCTTACAGGAAATGATATTTTGAGTATTTTTCGTAACCTATGGAAAGACAATGTATTATAGTTATGTAAATGGAGGCCTGTTGGGAGAAACATGACATGTTCAACCAGTAGAAGTGCAGCAAGGGGGGAGAGGCAAACCTTTTTTAAAGTTCCACTGTCCTTATCTTTTTATATTTTGGCCCAATTCTTTCATTCTCAGAGAAGTTTCCCCCATAGGTTAACTGGGAAAGACATGGATAGTGATAATGGAAGACAGTGGAGGGAGGGCTTTAAGTAGTTTCTAGGTACTCACAGATACATTTACCTGGAAATGGAATGGACGGGGGAAATGCACATTTTTTGGTTCTTACACGGAAACAGCGGCACACCTAAATGCCATTATAAAAGATACACCCTGTTCTCTGTGTCCAGGGGAGTGGAGAAACGGAGAACCTGGGCTTTTTCTTCTCTGCTCTGCCTCTGAGTGGCAGAGTTAGCAGCAAGTCTTGGAGTTGGCAAACCTTTTCAGGACAGGAGCCTGGTCTGCCGGTCTCACAGATTCCACATCCCTGGGCGGCCATTCGGAGCTGCATGTCCTGCTCTCTGCCCTCTGCAGCGCTGAACTGGCCTAGACCCTCTCCACCTCCCATGGCGAAAGGACTGGGGGCCCCTGGGGCCCTGAAGCAGGGGCCCCTCTTTGCAAAGTTGATGCTTTGATTCTTGCCCAGGCCAATGAGGGCAGGTTACCCATAATAAAAATAATCTCTGTGTATTTAGGATGGGAAGACCTTGGATATTACAAAGGCTTCAGTAGATACTGCTCTAAATAGTCGCTTAAATCCATTCAGTTAAATTGCAGTATTTTAATGCTTGTTACATGCCACGGACAGTGCTGTATAATATTGATAAGAAATAAGAGTAGGACATGATCCCCGCTCTCAGGTGTTAATGGAAGAGAGATGGGTGAAGACAAAGGAGGCATTACTGCCCCCACCTGGTGTGTGATTAGCCTGTTGGTTTCCTGGAGTCATTCTCTTTGAGAGCTGTGGTGCTTGCTGATGTATTAATTGTACAGGGTGTGCTGGGGTGAGGGAAGAAAAAGCAAGCCATCTCAACACTATGTCAAGATGATCTTAGCATTACATATCACAGAACAACCTCTCCAGCAAAAAAGAAAAAAAATGTGAAGAGTTGGGCTCTGTGTATTATAACGTGCTTTATTAGGAAATAACTTGCAGGGACATAGGGGCCAATCTGTGGGACAGATGATGACTGAGAATGACTACTTTTTGTCAATTTCTGTCTCTGTTGGGAACACCCAAACTATATTTATCATGAGCTTCCTGAAATCTGTGACAACACCATAGGAAAAGAGATAAAATTATCCTTTTTAAAAATTCAACCAAAAGGGGGAAGAGAGATATTGCTTAGGATTTGAAGATTTTAGTTCTCCTGATTTATTATATGAATACCTGACATATGAGATTATGGAAGAAATCTGAAAGTTAAAATTTATAGCCTTGGAAAGAGCAGATATATGAATAGGTTTAATTGTTTTTCAATGGTGCAGTCTTAGAATAAATCTCACTACTAGCACGATGCTCGGAAGTAGGCTTTTGGGGTAACGTCACTTTCAAATGTGAGGTTATTTTTTTGCCATCCCTTTTCACATAGGTAATCATGACTTTACTGTACACATCAATATTATTGCGGTGTGTTATATTATTTTGAATGAGATATTAAACACTAACAAGATGCAAGCTACCAACTAGAAGAAATAGAATCATTAGGCTACTATAGGCACGTGAATAAATGGGAAAAATACATCGTTCTTGCAGAAACCCAGAGGTTGACTCTTTGGATGTTGAGAGTGATTGAGTATGAGGTGTGTGTGTGTGTGTGTGTGTGTGTGTGTGTGTGTGAACATATAATGTGTTTTTGCCACCTTTATTAAAAGTCTTTAAAATGCAGACATATGAAGAAACACATATTCATCTGAAGCATGAAGCAACCCCTGCCCCCCGGAAAACCTTTCAAAACTTCATCTTCATTCTAACACCCAGAAGTGTCACATCATTCATCACATGTAATTAATACATCCCTTCTTCTCTTTCCTCCCTGACCACAGACATTGCAAAATGAGCCTGTGGTTTTTGTAAAATAACACTATTTTCAACAATTTGTTTCCATGTCTGGACAGATGTAGTGCTTAATTTGTCAATTTTGAAAATTTATTTATTTTGCTCAGTTTTTGGTCTCAGACGCAAAGATATACATACCTGCTGCTACAAATATGGAATAAAAATCTTAATTTTGTAATATTAAAAAACAGCATTTTTTGCAAACTTCATTTCAATATGACAACAAGATTTAGCAAAAGCATCATGGTATTTAAGTGAGGTGAGACAGTTTTATGAAATGCGGAAGAGTCTTCTAGTTGAAGAAGGTCATGGGACTAACATGAGCGTTTAGTCTATTCAGTGTTATATTTGTGCAGAAGTTACTGGTCATTGATTTCCCTCCTCCAGAATGGTTTCAAATTAGAAATAAATATTAGCATTTACTGTAGTAGACTGTCATGCAGAGTATGTGCTCAATCAATACATAGTTATTTAAAGTTAATTCTGTATTGCCTTCCTTTATGGGAAGTAGCATTCATATAGGTAATGCATAAATATTTGTTCTAGCATCTTAATGTGTGCTTAGACATTTATTTGATTATCAGTGTTTCATTGGCATGTATGGGAATTCAAAACTGTGTGCATAGTAATCCAGTTCAATAACTGAAAGCTAACTCAGCTGGTGTTTTGGCTTCCCAATCCATTCTGAAATCTGATAGTATTTCTTAGAGACATACAAATCACCAGTGCAAGGTAAACTCCATCCTTTGTCCCTTTCACTGGGAAGGATGGGTAAAATATTTTGGTTTCAAAATGACAATGAAAGAACACACACAGCCCTGACTGGTTTGGCTCAGTGGATAAAACGTCAGCCTGTGGACTGAAGGGTCCTGGGTTCGATTCCGGTCAAGGGCATGTACCTTGGTTGCAGGAACATCCCCACTGGGGGGTGTGCAGGAGGCAGCTGATTGATGTTTATCTGTAATCGATGTTTCTAACGTTCTGTCTCTCTCCCTTCCTCTTTGTAAAAAATCAATAAAAATATATTAAAAAAAGAACACATACATAAATGCAATTACAGTAGAAGAGTGATTGTCTAGTTATATAATTCCTCTAATTATGACAACGAAAAGTCTGAGAGTAAAACAGATTCTCACATTTTTGTGTGAGAATGTTAACATTTTTTCCCATGAATAATTAAAAGGTAGCTATATTACTTTTAAAGTTCTTCCCAGTGTTGTAAGGCAAATGAACAATAAAAGATAGTAGGTACCTGAAGTCATTATTTGAATTACTTTCTCAAAAATTCTAACCAGCTATCTATGTGCTACACAGTTGAGGACAGGACAGATATTTGAACTGAAATAGATAAAAAATACTTTCGATTTACTAATTTAATTCACATATATCTATATCTGAAAAAGTGCATTCTTTTTCAATGTTATATTTTCTCTTCAGAAGGAGCTCTCTTGTTTTTAGAGAAAGATGCCAATTAAATTCAGTGTCTTTTTTTTTATCCTTAAAACACATCTGTAGGCCAACTAGGTGAAAGGTATTATTAACTACATGTTGCTGAAAGATGAAATTGGATTTTATAAGCTGCCTTGAAAATTCTGACATATTCAGTTACTTGCTCTAGTGGATTAGTTTAGCCCTCACACTGTTGAGTCCAATGGATCTAGTCTGTTTGATGAGTAACTCCTTTCCCTTGAAACTCCTTGGTGTCCCCAGAATCACAAATTACAGGAGAGTTCTACATGTGGGAGGTCAGGAGCTATTTGATGTTAGAGGCTAAAGGAAGTTTCTTTATAAACTTCTCTGTTATCTAGACCCTATGTAGTGAGATTATGCTCATACTCCTAGGGTTCTATTCAAACAGTTACTTCCAACTGAATGTTTAGTTAAGGACAAAGATAGAAATGCGTAAGTCTCACAAAATAACTAGAAATTATGTTGGTTTGCATTGGTTTAGTTCCAGGAGCCATAGGAAGACAGATAATATGTAATTACTCAAAGGATGACATATTAAAAATAAATAAATAAATGAGTTTTCTTTTCCATATCCAGCAGGGCCTCAAATAATGTGGTTTCATTGTCATGTTGATGAGATGCTGTAGGAGCCTAATTTGTTTACTACAATTAGCCGGTGGTAAAATTTTTTATTTTTTAATATATGTCCTTTTGCTTAAATTCACAAAACCTATTTGGCAATGTTAAGTGAGAACTTAACTGTAGTTCTGTCCAGTCCTATAACCCCTGATAACCAAAGATATTCAGGCTGTAATAAAGAACAAAAAGCATTTATTTGAGCAAAAGAGTTGCCATCCGGGAGACACAGATTCAGGTAGCAACTTAAATTGTGCTCTGTCTGGAGGGTTTATAAAAGCAAAAAACACAAAGTGTAATTTTTTCATGCACATGAAGGTTAATAGGAATTGGTTAGTTATAATCTAATCTAATAAAAGAGTAATATGCAAATTGACCATCACTCCAAGACACCCAAAGCATGCCCACTAGTCAAGCCATGCCCACCAGCCAATCAGAGTGGCCGTATGCAAATTAACCCAGCCAAGATGGCGGCCGGCAGCCATGGAGCTGGAACAAGCAGGAGGCTTCTGTTGCAACTGCCTAACTAGGCTGGTGGGCCTCTGCTCAAGCAACAATGTTTCAATTATAGAAGTCACAGAGCTGAAGCAAACAGGAGGCTTCCATTGCCTGCCTAGGCCTCTGCTCAAGGTAACAAAGTTTCAATTATAGAAGATAAATAAACCCCAGAAACCTGATTCCAGTCAGCCTCACTGGGACCTTGGGTCAATGGTAGCTGTGGGCAGCCTGAAAATGGCCCTCAGCCCCTCACCCAGGCTGGCCACACCCCCATGGGGTGAGGGTTCCCACTGCAGGGCTTGGCCAACCTGAAAACAGTCATCAGCCCCTCACCCAGGCTGGCCAGGCACAGCAGCAGGTGGACATCCCCCGAGGGGTCCCAGACTGTGAGAGGGCACAGGCTGGGCTGAGTACCTGCCCCCCCCCCCCGCCCCCCTGAGTGCACAAATTTTTGTGTTCCGGGCCCCTAGTATGCAAATAAAAGTGGTGAAAAAAACAACGAGGAGGTCACATCCATGTGTATCCACAGAGCAGTTGTACCAGGATGTTAGTGAGTCAGCCTTGAGCTGAGTTTAGGAACAGGTTTAGCAATTTAGCAGCTCTGAGAACTGAGGCACAAGATATGTGCAGGTCTTACTTCCTTAATAGCTTCCTGATTGTACTTTAAGTGACTTTCTTACAATGCTTATTCCATTTTATGGTCTCCATTATCACCGCCAATGAAGAAGCTCCCTGCTCATCCCTGCCATAAGCTGTCTTTTATTTTTCTGCAGAGTCTCAGTGAATTTATAAGACCCTGGTTTTTTGGCAGGGAGTAAAAGAATGCACACAGTCTGGTTTCCTCTTTTGAATCATCCCCTTTGGAGGCCTTGCCTAGAAATTGCTCACTATTAAGTTCAGCTGTGACACTGTGTGAGCTTCTGGCCTGCAGCATTCATTAGGGTCCCTCGCTCTTCATTCACAAAGAACTTAGTTCAGCAATGATTTGAACTCTTTTCCCCCTTTTGAATGTGCGTACCTTTAAATGTACCCATGTCTGTTCCTACACGTTCATAACTTCTGACTGAATATCAGCGAGGATACATTCCCGGCATGTCTGAGACCTCAATTTATTCCTCCTACTCAGACTGCACTCAGACTTTATTGATGAAACATAAAATAATGCTATTACTTGATAGCTTGGTGCATTTAGGAATCTCAGATGTATGGATGAATTAAGGTCCTAAGGAAAAGTTACATAAACTGGAGCCATAAAAAAAGCATACTGCTGAGACTGTCTTTGAAAATGTGTGGCTTTAGAATAAAGGGGCTGATTTTGCCAAGATAGTAAAATTGCAGTAGGTCAGCTCCTGCAGCTTTGATTGCTGCTTAGGACTTCAGAATTCAGATGTTATGAAAATGCAGGCGCTATCACGTGTGCTTTTAAAAGACATATGCGTTTAAATGGAAGAAAAAGAGTTCAGATCGCCATGGAATATCCACTTGTATAAAATGTAACATTCTCTTATTTATATTTTAAACCGGGCTTTCTACAACATAGGCATGCCAGAAATGGAAAGGCATGAAAATGGCATAATTTAATTGTAAAACTATTTTCCTTGCCAAGAAAAGAAATAACTCTTATTAAACGGGACAGCTAAATATTACATTATAGAATACCATAACTCACACAATAAACCAATTTCAACTTAAGAAATTAGTTTTGCATAAGCCCGGCTATTAGTATCAGCTGCCAGGGGAGTGATGCACTCATTATTTTTATTCTCTCTTGTTGAGATTTTACGATAGTGGGATTTCTGTATGTGAGTTCTTGAGAGGGTCAAGGACTGCAAACTTCGACCCTGTCCTCAGTGGAATACTCAGAGAGGTCAGTGACATTATTATGCGGGAGCAGACACAATTCCTTTCACATCAAAGACTAACTGCTGAAACATCGGAAGTGCTCCCTGATGAAATATACATTGAAGCTAAGTAAGAAACAAACCAATAGACTATTTATCCTTAATATTCCCCCGCAGAATGGCTACTGTTAAAAAATATTGTGTGCCCAGGAAAGGGGAATTCGTGGTAATCTGACTCCTGACTGGTCTCTACCATTTCTGCTCAGTGTTTCATTTCAAGTAAGCTTTTAATTTGCTGGGTTTTTAAAAATGCTATCTGGTGATATTACCATGCTAACCATGCTTTGGCAACCAACCATGTGGTCCAAACAGTATAACAGTAAGAACATAGTGAAAATGTCCCATCCTCACCCATGAAACCTCTGAACAACTAGCTGGTGATGATGGGGATGGGGAAGATAGGGATGTGTAGGGAATAACCTTGAGTGCAGACAATTGAAAGGAAAAGGGATTTTAAAAAATGGTGCCCATTGGAAGTTTTTTTTTTAAGTAATCATGGCATTTTTAAAGTTAAACTGGAAGTAATAAGAAAATCTGTGCTTGGCTTGGTGGGTATGGGCAATGAGAAAGCAATTCCATTGCCTAAAGGACGCACTAGGTGGAGAGTGGGGAGGATAAGTGGTTTGGCAGAGACACTTTTCCTAGATCCAATTTAAGGCCATATAATATTTTTTAATTCTTTATTGTTGAAAGTATTAAATATGTCTCCTGATTCCCTCCCCATTGACTCCTCCTACCCTGCTGCAGGCCTCCACCACCCTATTGTCTGTGTCCATGAGTTATGCATATATGCCTTCGAGTTCTTTGATTGATCTCTGCCCACCAACCTACCTTCTGCCTTAGATTCAACAGTCTGTTTAATGCTTCTTCGTCTCTGGATCTATTTTGCTCATCAGTTTATCTTGTTCATTATATTCCACATATGAGTGAGATCAAGTGATACCTGTCTTTCTCTGGCTTATTTTGCTTAGCAAATACTCTCCAGATCCCTCCATGCTGTCTCAAAGGGTAAGATATCTTTGTTTTGTTTTTTACTGTTGCAGGTCATATTTTAATGGTAGAGCTTATGCATATGTGTGACATAGCACAGGAACATACGTGTGTGCAGGGAGTTTACCTCTAGTTAAGTCTAAATGGGGCATTTAAAGTCTGGTTGTGTATGACAAGGGTTGTTGTTTCTTTTCCTCTCAAGCATACATTTGTATGTGAGTGCAATTCAAGAGATATTTAATTTAAAAAAATCTTAAGCCATCGTTTGTGATAAGTACTTCCTCCTTCTGGCCTCTTAGGTTGGTTGATCTCCTCTCCTCATAATTTACCTGACATTACTAACAAATCTCCTGCTCCCTGAATCCATCTCCCTGACCTCATGCCTCCCTTTCTTCATGTGCCTGGAATCCTGCCTTTTCACCTCTTTTTCCAACTCACTCGTCCCTCCAACTAGCAAGAGGAGAGCTGGTAAGAAAGGAAATGTTTAGGTGGTTCACTTTATAACTCGGTATTTGTTGTTGAAATGGCAACCTGTCAGAAAATATTATTCTGATTCAATTTCCAGGTCAGTTTATAGGAAGAGCTTGATAATCTTTTTCAATTTCATTAGGAAAATCAGTTCCATTTAACCTGTTTATCTAAATACATTTTGCTTCATTAATCAAATTTTATTCCTCTAGTAATGACAATATTATTTGCATTAAGCAATGTAAAGTACTATTTCCTTCTGAGAACAATACAAGTATGATTAGT